>PVKA01020049.1:0-34288 GCA_004027165.1 Ctenomys sociabilis
AAAAAAAAAAAAAAAAAAAAGAAAAGAAATACAAGCTACAGGAAAAAAAAAAAGAAATACAAGCTATATGGCAAAATTAGTACTCTCATGCACTGATAGTAATATAAATTGTTACAAGTATTACGGCAAACAATAGAGAGTATCTTAAAAGAACCACAAGGAGAGTTAAAACACAACTCAGTGGGGCCAGGGAAACATCTTGACAGTCTAACCGCCTGCCTTGTAACCAAAAGGACCTGAGTTTGATCCCTGGTACTACAGGCCATGATGCCTGTAATCCCAGCACAACTGAAACAGGAAGATCACTGTGAGTCTGAACTACATACAAAGCCCTGTATCAAATAAATAATTTTTTAAAAGAACTTAAAATACAACTAGCAATCTCATTCTTGCAATCTCTGGTATGCTGAAGAGCGATCTTCAAGCCCAAGTTCACTGCAGCACTATTCACAACAGCTAAGAAACAGAAACAACCCAGCCACGTCAATACACACATGAAGAACATGTGGGAGACAGGCACAGCTATGGAGCCACATTGGTGCATGGAAAGATAAACTATTCAGACTAAAAGAACCAGCTCTTGTCATATGCAGGAACACAGAACTGGAAGACTTTATATTAAATGAAATAAGTGAAACATTCAAAGACCAATACTGCATGTTCCTACTTCTATGTGGAAGCTAGATAGTTGATGTCATAGAAGTAACAAATAGTGGTTATTGGAACCTAAGATTGAAGTCGAGGTAGGGTTAGTGGGGACAAAAGATACAGTTGGGTTGGAAGAATACTCGCAACATAAAGAAGGACAAGTTTGGGAGCTGGGGAGATGGCTCAGTAGAATAAACACTTGCCTGACAAGCACAAGGGCCTGAGTTCAATCCCTGGTTCTGCCAAAAAAGGAAAAAAAAAAGGACAAGCTGGGATACCTCTAGTTATCTTAAGTGGCACAAATCAGACACACATGGATAGATATTGCATGGTTTCTCTAGTATGGGAAACTGAAAAGGGGGGGCGCTGAGGAAATAGCTCAATGGCATAAACTGCCTGGTAAGTTCAAGGTCCTAAATTTGATCCCTGGTACAGACAGACAGACAGACAACAAGTAGGGTCCAAAATGTGTAACAGACATTGGGAAATGGAAAGAAAATGTTCAGATGAGAAGAGGAAAAGGGGAAGAAGGAAAGAAGGAACAAGGAGAAAAAAAGAAAAACTAGAAAGAAAGCTTTTGTACATAAAAGAAAAAGGAGGGAGTTAAAGGCAGGGAAGGGGAATGGGGAAAAAAGCAAGAAATACCCTATGCAGGTACAAATTCCCTATAATGAACGTTATCACTATGTATAAAACGTACTAATAAAATAAAAAGAAAAAAAAAAGAACTAATATTGTATGGCACAGCAGGATAACTATGGTTGACATCAACTTAATTCTTCAAAATAGCTTGTATAGAAGATTCTGGAGCTGGCTATTTCGCCAGGGTTTTGATCCCCAGGTCTGCTATGTGCTGGCCCCGCCCCAGGGACAAGCAACTGAGACTAAGCATGGTGGGGTGTGCCTGTAATCCCAGCACTTGGAAGGCTGTAAACAGGAAGATCACTACAAGTCTGACTCACACAGTAAGACCCTGTAGACTCTGTCCTAAAATACAAATATATATAGACACACAGAGAAAGGGCTGGAAGTGTAGGTAGGTGCTATTCCTAGTCCTACAATCATTAACTTAAAATATCAACCTAGAAATAAATTTAAGAAATTACGTTCTTAGCCTTCTATTTGCATGAAACTTAAGGAAAAGATTCTTGTTTCCTACTTTTTCTAGGACTCTTAAAAGTGTCTGGATAAGCTTTAACTTTATCAGACTCACTGGGCAACAATGAAAGTGGTTAATAAGCCTGGTGACCAAGTTTTATACTGAATGAGATCAGAAATGCTAGTTTCTAAAACTTAGCAAAGTTGCACTAATCAAAATGAATTATGTACAAACTTTGTAAATAAAATACTGGCTTGACACCATGGGGCGAGGGAATTTCTACATCACTCAGCCTCCTTTTTTCTCCTCAACCTTATTGAATAAAAGACCAGGCAATGTTTCAAGAGGCTACAATTACAACTCATAGAGCTGGAGAGTAGAACTAAGTACTGTACAGCTTCTCCCTCCATCCCACAGCCTAATTAGGAGGGGAAAATTAACATCAACATCACACTCTTAAATATACCTAGTAGACAAAAACAGAAATGCACCAAAGAAGTTACATGAACTATATGGCATTAGGCCCAAATTAAGAGAAAGATTCAAGAAATGCCTCTGTTTTTCTTTATTAGTTTCTTTACTGGCAAAAAGACTAAATTTCTAAATATGAAATCATTTGTGTAATGAGACATTCTTATTATTTTCCACAGTGAAAAAAAAAACAAAAACAGGAAGAAAAAAAACAAAAACAAACACTAAGTTAGTTTTAATAGCAATCCAGAATGTTTTTCCAAACATAAATCTCAATAGACCAGAACTTAAATAGTAAAGATCACAGAACAGCTTGACATAGCGTATGTTATTTTAAAATCTTCTTTGTGAAACAAAAGCAGGAATAGAAGAATGGGCGAAGTGGGCTGGGGCTGCAGCCTGGGCATGCAGCCCTTGCCTAGTATGCATAAGGAGAGGGGGTTCCATCCCCAGGTGGGGTGGGGGTATGCACATTAAACTAGTCTCTTATCTCCTTGCCTTAAAAATTAACTTCGCCACAGAAGGAACAGAATCTCTAAATAGAAAATTAATTACCAAGCATAAACTTTTTATAAGAAAAGGCACACAATGCTTCTAAAATTTTCATTCATAATTATCCATTTAGAAAGCAGAAAGAAATACATCAATTCTCAACTACAGTGAATCAAGCTTGCCTCCATACTAGCATCTTTCTAATAAATAAAAGCAACAAGTCTACTTTTTGACACATGTGTTTATCAACTGATTCTTTAGTTAATGACTTTTTTTGGTACTGGGATCCAATTCAGGACCTTGTGCTTGCCAAGCAGGCACTTTCGCCACTGCGCCATCTCCCTGGGCTGATCCTTTAGATAAGCACAGATGTTACTGCAACTCAATAAATATTCTTACTTTTGAATTTCATATAAAACATTATAACTTAAATCTACAAGGTATTTTACTTCTTTCTTCTGCTTTAAAAATCATAATCATGGGGCCGGGGAGATGATTCAGTGGAATAAGCGCTTCCCTGGCAAGCACAAGGGCCTGAGTTCAATCCTCAGTTCCGCAAAAAAAAAAATTACAATCACTGGCAAAGAAAAACAAATCAATCACGGCACCTGGATCTGAATGGAAGGCGCCTCTAGTGCTCTGTAAACCATGGGCAGGACACTGTTCTTTATCTCATCAGGAGGAGTTTTGGTTAGTAGTAAATCCATTTTTTGTAGGAAAATTAACAAAATCTGTTTTGAAAAAAGAAAAAACATGCATTAAGGTTTAGAATCTTTAAGAGATCTGATATATGTCAAAATGTAAAGTTTTTTCCAAAGGAATAAGTTATGTAAGTTGATACTTACCATGTTGCTAGCCTGAAGGCGTGGAAGACAAAAACACACAAATCAAGTCTCTTACATTTCTAGAAGCATATTTAATAACTGCTCTCAGTTTAGCCACTTAAATAAAGACTTGACCTCCTCACTCTCACACACCTACAGTAATCCACTCACCCACAAAAACTAACTACATGGAAAAATACTTGGTAACAAAATAAAAGTTTGAGGGCAGCAAAGTCAGGTAAATTTCATAAAGTTTAACAGAAGGGGCCAGGGAGATGGTTCAGTGGAATAAGGGCTTCCCTGGCAAGCACAAGGAGACCTGAGTTCAATCCCAAATTCCACACACACACAAAAAAAAAAGTTTAAAAGTTCAAGAGGATAAAGAAATGAGAAGGTCTAAAAGGAGAAACTATGGAAAGAAACATTTTTAACTGTTTCTGACTGTTTTAAATCTCACTGCCTAGACACACCCAACTTACAAGGAACAAACTGACCCTCTGTTCACACAGACTAGTTTTGCCATGGCTCAAATTTTTTCAAGAGAAATTTTCAACTGAACAACTAAAGGGGAAAAGTATACAGGACAACTAAGAATTCAGATTATGGGCTTCTCAGGCGCTATCTCAACTGATGTGCAGTTCAGGGAACCTGTAACACCACCAACTCTGCCACTGATGCTGCCCCTCCATCTGCCCTTTCCTGACCCCTAGCAAATGCCCCTGGGCTGCCTCCAGTCTCCCTCTCAAGGGAAGAACTACAAAGCTCACACCCCAGACAGATAGTCCATTACTGAATGACAAGCTCCTGCCCTACTACATCAGAAACACAGAACATCCACTCTGTGCCAGAAATGGGGGGAGGGGAGACTGAGAATTGAACTTAGGACCTCATGCTTATCAGGCAGGCACTAAGCCACTAAGCTAAATCCCTGGGACCTGGGCCACAAATTTTCATGTCATCTCAACAACGCTTTTTATTTCAGAAATGAGGAAACAGAAGCATTAGGACAGTAATGACTCATCTACACAGATTAAAGTGGCCCAGGTTCAGTTCCAAGCACGTGGTCTCCCTGCTCTTACATTGAAACCAACCTTCAATCTGGCAAACACATATTGTAATAGTCCACGGGAGAAAGTAACTTTTGCTTTTTTCACTTATAACACATACATAATTATTTCCAGGACGTTCTAAGCATTTTCTTCTTCAAATGAAAGTATTTATGAGAGAGAGAAAGCAAACCAGCATAAATTGACTATAAATTAAAGATTAGAATAATAAATCAAATGAAAATACTTAACAGTGCTAGACAAAAATTAGTATTTCTTATCCCAAATATACAACAAAAATTAGTATTTCTTTTCCCAAATATTCAACTTTCAATAAAGTCGTGATAGTAAAGAAAAATGAAAAAAAAAGAAAAAAAAAGTCAAGTGATAGTAGTATGATACATGCAAAATTTCACTGCAACTTATTTATAATTTATAGAGACCCAAAGATATTACCTGTGAAGTTTAATTTTAATTGTAGGAATAGTTCAAACATATGCAAAATAGCTTTTGGGTTAATACAAAGTCTCCTACACTTAACTAAATTTTTAAAAAGTAATACTCAATTATTCTGGTTTCAGTGGTAGTCATTATCACGAATAAAAGTAGATAAAGCATGCAAAAATACCTAAAACATACCTGAATTGGCTCCTGCTGCTTAAATACAGGGCCAAGTTCAGGTAGAATTAATTTGACATATTCTTCTTTGGTACACTCTTCAGCAATCAATAGAACATTGGGCAAAACAAAAGGTACCATGTCGGGGTTCACAAATTCTGCAGTCAAACAAGGCAAAATTCTCTGCACAATGACACGCTGAAAGGCAAAAAAAAATGTTTTTGTAAAACCAAATTTTCTTCAGGTCTTTAGAATTAAACTGAAGCATAAAGTCCAATCCCTGTAGGTAAGTTGATCATATAATTTATGTTAGCATTAGTATACTTTTTAAGAGAAAAATACTATTGCTAACTATGCTAAGATAAACAGCTAAGTTGGGAATATCATGGATAAAGAGATATGTGATCCCATTTTTAGGAAACCTTCCCTAGTCTACACTGATGTTTCCCTCCTAATTCATTATTTACGGTTCAAATCACAACACTGTCCTACAATGTTAATTATTGTTTCATGCATGTCATTTGCTTTTTTTTTAAAGACAGGGTCTCCCTATGTAGTTCAAACTGGGCTTTAACTTATTTATGTAGTCCAGGCTGGCCTCAAACGCATGGCAATCCTCATGCCTCAGGCTCCTACGTGCTGGAATTATAGGTACATACCACCTGAGTCAGCTTGTCTCAGGCATGTCAACCTTACCTGTATTTAATGTAAAAAAGAACAGGGATAATATTTTATGCTTCCTCTTTACTCTCTATACCATTTAGATGAAGATTTTTATGGGTGAATGGAGTTCAGTGGCACAAGTACCTGCCTGGCAAGTGCAAACTCCTGAGTTCAATTCAAAAAAAAGAAAACCTCTACACATAGGTAAATGGAAATAAATCAGATCCATATGTGTAAACATTGTATTGTATCAGTAGTGTAAGAAACTGAACAAATAAATGGGATCCAAAATGTATAATAGATAGTATAGTATGCATTGGGAAAAAGCTGCTCAAAAAAATAAACTGTGGGGCCAGGGAGATGGCTCAGTGGAATAAGTGCTTCCCTGGCAAGCCAAGGGCCTGAGTTCAATCCCTGGTTCCGCCAAAACAAAACAAACAAACAAAAAAAATAAACTGTGATGGAGGAAAGGGCAAAGGGGGAAAGAAAAATATGTGTATTACACAAGACAGTTAAGATACTGATACAGCTAATTTCTCTTAGTTCACTGAATAAAGACAACAATATGCAATGTATTAATTACTGTAACTTTCCTAACCTATTTTGAAACTCTTTTACTGTTACGTTTTTCTCATTAAAAAAATAGTAAGCAGCCAATGAAAATCTGATAAAAACTGAAACCTCCTGCAACCAAGAAAGTACTAGTTTTACAACCAGTGCTTCCTTTAGCATTCACCGTCTTTTTTTTTTTTTTTTTTTTTTGCAGAACCAGGGAATTGAACTCAGGCCCTTGCGCTTGCCAGGGAAGCGCTTATTCCACTCAGCCATCTCCCCAGGCCCCACCAACATTTTGTAGACTGTTTTACATACATAATTTAATTGACACAGGCAGCATCCTTCAAATTTTTAAAATTCTATTTACTTGGGACCATAACAAAAATTCTGGCTTTAGTCTTCAGCCTCTTATAATCATTTAGGTATTTAAAGTAAAAGTTACTTTATTTCCTTGTAAGTTATTACAGTAAATCAAAGAAATGTTTACATTTAAAAATACTGAGCATAGAAAGAAATTTATCAACAACAAACCTTGGGCAGTTTTGGCAGAACCTTTGGCAGTCCTTTGAAAAATTGTGATTTCTGAAGATTATCTCTTTGGAATAAGCTATCAAAATATTGAAGTGTGACTGCACCAACATCATCAAAGAAAGGAATCTAAAAATAAGAAAATGAATCATTTTTGTTAACATTAAATTGAAGATACTGTTCATATCTAAAATCACAATATGGTGAAAAAATACTCAGAAACATTAAGCAAAATGGTAAAGACTGCTTTAATAAAAAACAGAATTATAAAAACTGTTATACCTAGCACTAAATGTGACTAAAATCTTGCTTTACCTTCTTGTGACCCCCCAGCTACTGCAGAAATCCAAGCAGACTCACCTTTGTCATCTGATCTGCATCTGGCCTTACAGTTGGAGTTACATTTAACAGCAGTTTCACATGTTCACGGACTTCCTCAGGTATACTTGTAAGTGAACTAGATCCTAAACGACTCAACTATTCAAAAGAATGACAACGTTAAACATGAATATAAACTATTCTAAAAGATGCATGTTTACTTGTAAAAATGGAAGTTCATGCAAAATGGAAATCTAAGAACTTTCAAGAAAATACAAACAGAACAATACCTGATCCAACTGCCTACTGAAACTTTTATAGATATCTTGTTTGTTGACTTCAAATATAGGTTTCCCTTTATTAAATACAGCATACATGACAGTTCCTAAAGAATACATATCACTGGCTGTTTCACAGCTGACGGAAAGTATGTACTCAGGAGCCAGATACTCAGGATTTGGAAGACACAGTGATGGTAAATTTGGGTCCCACTCTTTACATGGAAACTTAGGCTGTAGTAAGAAGACAAGAGATGACACAGATTCAACATCTCCATGAAAGTAAACCATTACCAAGACTTAGTATCTATCTTTAAATGTGTACTAAGTTACAGAGGGAGAAATGCCATTACCACCTTCAATTTTAAGTCTCCAAACCCACAAATCTGGAACATACATGCAATAAACTGAAAGACAAAACTCTTATTTATAACTCTGAGGTTTCTGAAGTCTCTTCCAGAAACTAAACATCACTATGCAGTAACACCGTCTCTTCCAGAAACTAAACATCACTATGCAGTAACACCAGGGAAAGGTCTGGCTCATATTTATGATACACAGGCTTCAAAGTTTTACTTTAAAGTAAACTTTGAAGCCTGTGTAAAAGGCTCAGTTAAAACTATTGCCTTGAAACCTTGTTGTTCCACTACTACGTGATTTAGTTAATAGATTCCATGTTCACAATGGGGCTATAATTCATATTCTCACTGCCAGGAGGTTTGAACCACTGAGGGTACATACATGACTGGGTACATAATAAAACTCATCAGGTGGAGTTTTATTAATTTTACCAAGGAAAGACGATAAGAGTGATTGGATCTGTTTGTACCACCACTAATACAAGCCGATAGTTCAAGCTGGCAGGAATATGGTACACGAACGAAAGTCAGACCTGGCACAGTGCTGGATCTATAGCACACAGAACCAGTACCTATTCTTTCTGATTCCCTTAATTTCAACACACTGGGAGACTAAGGTAGGAAGATCTTAAGTTTTAGCCAAACCTGGACAATTCAGTGAGACACTGTCTTAAATATAAAACAAAAAGGGCTGCGATATAGTTCAGTGTGAAAGCTGTGTGTTCAATCCCCAGTATTAGAAAAAAAAAAAAAAAAAAAAAGTTTGAATTACAAATCCGGCTGGACATGGTAGTACACGCCTGTGATCCTAACACTCAGGAGGCTGAGACAGGAGGATCATTGCAAGTTCAAGACCAGCCTGGTTCTAAAAATGGGCTCAAGGCCAACTTGAACTATATGGTGATAATTTATAGTAAGAGCCTCCCCCCCCCAAAAAAAAATTACAAATCTATTTTAGGTAAAATTATGGTGCCTTTAAAAATCAACATTTAATAAATGTTGAAAAACAACATGGGCCATCTCTCAAAAGGTCTTCTTCTACCCTACAGAAGATCATTAAATTCAGTTAGGTTGGGGATATGTTGTTAGAGATTCACAATGTAGTTAGCATATTTGGCATTCTGAAGGAGAAAACCTACTTAACACCATAGTTAGCGAATTTATTTAACTCTGACATCTGTTTCTCAAGTAATATTAACAACTTCTATGGAACTGAAAGAGTATGTTTAAGCAGAAGGAACACTAGAAATGCTCTATAGAGCTGTAAATTTAAATGTCCCAGTGTGACGCTTACTCTTTGTATACATCAGTCAGGATTATACTAAACCCGCTAGTCCATTTCTGGTGTAATAACAAATTGCCATGGCTTTAAAAAGTTGAAAGAAAAGGGGCTAGGGAGATGGCTCAGTGGAATAAGTGGTTCCTTGGCAAGCGCAAGGGTCTGAGTTCAATCCCTGGTCCCGCAAGAAAAAATAAATAAATAAATAAATAAATAAATAATAAAAAAATAAAAAGTTGAAAGACAGAAACATTACCTCTTGCTCAGAAGGATTGGTCGATGACACACAAAAATCAAAGCCCATTATTTTCCAGGCTCCACTTTTATTCAAGATTATATTTTCTGGAGTAATATTTCCATGAACCATTTTCACACTACTGTGCAAAAATGATAATCCTTCTGAAACCTGTAAGTGTAAAGTTATTTTAAATAACATCCCCTTCAACTGCAACAATAAAATGTTTTACACAAATCATAATTATTGCTGGTTCTCCCAGTAAAGAATATATAAATATATACATATTCTATTTTCCTTGGTTACCAGGACAATCTAAGCAGTAAAGAAGAAAATTTCATTATAAAGCAGAACAATTTTTGTATCTATTAGGTTCATTTCTACATACACATAAGTGGAAAGAGATAAACACTCTTTGCTCTCTGCATTTATTTAGTTCCAGAGTTTGAAAAGTAAAGGAATCTTTGGCTCTTAAGTTATAAATAAAGAATACTAAGATTTCCACATACTTACATTTCATATTGAAATTCAGTTTTTCTGAACAGTTTCCAAATATTCAATTGATGTTCACTTATTCTCACACTGGATTAATATTTGCAAAGATTAACATTTGTGCCTGAGATTACTGTGGAGTTTGTTACCACAATGGAAGATCGGGTTTGCTTCCAGTTAAGAAGAGCCTTTTGGCAACTGAACACTTCCTGACCTCAAGACAGCCTGTTCCTGGTTTCCCTCAAACTCCAGTGGACCCTGTGGTTTGGTCTGCTTTGCTGATTCTTAATTCCCTAAACTCCTGGTGCAGCAGCTCTCTGCCACCTCTCTCACCCTTTCAGGGCTTCCACCCCACTTTCATCATCAGTTATATACTGACTGTTGTCTGTTTTGAAATCCAGACCCAACCATCTACTACTCTCCTGACTTCTCACTCCTTGAATGTCTGATAAGCATCACAATCTCAGGGGAATCCAAAACTGAGTTTGTTGCCAGCATTCAATCTTACTCCCTGTAAGTTGTTCCTGTATCTGTCAATGATCATTTCATTTGCTAGTTGCTTAGGACAGAAACCTTGGAGTTCTTCTGTCTTTCTCCATTTTTCTCACATGACTAATCCTGCTGCCTCCATCATCAGCATACACTTAGAATTCAGTCACTCTCTTCCCCCCTGGGGCCTGTCACCATTCCCAGCCAGGGTCACTGCAGCAGTCATCTACCTCACCTCCCTGCTCTGCTTTTGCTCTTCTACAGTCAGGGCTGGGTACTAGGCTTGAACGACCTGTTCCACCTCACCCAGATCATGCCACTTCCTGCTCAATCCTTCCACAGGCCTCCCCTCTCCACATGAAACCCAAATCATTCTCTGCTTCCCAGGCCCCAGCTCCTCGAGAGCATTCTGCTCTTCTCTCCTGTGCTGGCCTTGTTTCTTCCTGCCTGGCACAGCATGGCTATGACTATTCCCTGCCCATCATGCATGATCCTGGCTTAGAAACTTCAGAGGGGCCAGAGAGGTGGCTCAGTAGAATAAGCGTTTCCCTGGCAAGCACAAGGGTCTAAGTTCAATCCTTGGTTCCGCCAAGAAAGAAGGAAAGAAATAAACTTGAGAATTTTTCCTCTACCTACATCATTTCTCTCCGCCAGTTACCAAGAGTCTTTGAATTTTCAAAGACTCAAATTTTTCTCAAATATCTTTCTAGTGATGCATCCCTGATCATTCCATTCAAAAGTTTAAGTCCTCTTTTCTCTCATCCAAACCATTCCTCTTTCCCCTTCATTTTTGGCTCCCTGTCACTTAAAAAAATCTAATTTACTACCTTTTGTTTTTCCCACAATATCAGTTTCCAAAAGGCAGAGTTATGTTTTCTTTGCTGATATACCTTCAGCACCCAGAACTGTGCCAAACTTAAGCTATTTACTTACATTGTCAATACAAGAGTATAAAAAGTACTACACAATCCAGAAGGTACCCAGGCTCCTGACCTCATGTCATTACTTGTCAGCTTCAGAACTCCATGCAGGTGACTTTGCACAGGTCATAGCTGATGCCTTATTTTGAACTGTGATGCACCAACTTCTTGCTGCTGCTTTTGAGACTGCCCTCACCATGTAACCCAGGCTGTGCTTACTATGTAACTTGCTATATAGGCCAGGCTACCCTAGAATTTGTGAACCTCTGTCTCAATCTCTTGAGTGCTACGAGTACAGGACAGTATCATACCCAGCATACCATACCCAGTAGGAAAAAAGTCTAAGTTTACTATGAGTTTCAGGCTCTTGATTTGGTAGATGTTTTTTGTAATTATCTTAATCTTTGGAACCATTTTATAGTTGGAAATAAGTTCAGACACTTACTACAAAGCTCGAGTAATCAAAACAGGCTGGTACTAGCACAACAACTGATATGCAGGCCAGTGGGATAGCATCAGGACCCCAGTATCACATTCTTGTGTATATGATAAAATGTTTTTTGACAACAGTACAAAACCATTCAATGCTACAATACCAGCACTAAGAAGATTCAGGCAGGAGAATGCTGAGAGTTCGAGGTCAGCGTATGCTACATAGTGAGTTCAAGGCCAGCCTGGACTACATGGTGAAATCTTGTCTCAAAATTAAAAATAAAACCATTCAATGGAAAAGGACAAATTTTTTTTTTCAACAAATGGCCCTAGAAAAACTGATAGTTAAGAAAAAATGAGGTTGGATCTTTTTAGCATTTATACACAGTAACTCAGGGTAGCAGACTGCATGTTCAGCACATACAAAGCCCTTGGTTCAACCCAAGCACAAAAGAAAAAGGCAGGAAAGAAAGCAAAGCAGATCAAAGACCTAACTAACCTAAGATCTGAAATAGAAGAAAAACACAGCAAATACTTCATGACATTGGGTCTGGCAATGACTGCTTAAATATGGCACCAAAATGACAGGTAATAAATGGAAAGTATATGAACTGGACTGTATCAAAATGAAATAAATTCTGGGCCAGTGAGACAGCTCCACAGACTAAGCACCTGCTTAAACAAGCACAGGGATTGGGGTTCAATCCTGTATACCACATGCCGTGCCAGCTTCACCCTCAGGTGTGCTGAGCTGGCCACTAAGACGGGGCATGGTGGCGCACACCTGCAGTCCTAGGGATGGGGAGGCTGAAAACAGGAGGAGCACTATGAGTCTGAGCTGCACAGTGAGACCCTATACCAAATACATAAAAATAAGTAAGTAAATAAAGTAAAATCTTTGCTTTGAAGAACACAATCAACAGAGTGAAAAGACAACCCACAGATTGGGAGAAAAGAATATGTCTGATATAGGGTTGATATTCAGAATATATACAATCTCGTGAATCAGTAATACACAAAACAAACTTATTCCCAAGTGGACAAAGAACTTAATGGTTAAATGTAGCTCCACAACACCCAGGAAACACAAAGATGTTCAAAGTCATTAATCATTAAGGAAATGTAAATCAAAACCAAACAGACCTATTATTACTATACATGTCTACTGACTATCTAACATTTTCTGAATTTATCAATCTTCTTATGCATCAAATAGTAGTAATTTATCATGGTGGCACACACCTGTAATCCCAGCACTCAGGAGGGTGAGACAGGAGGATCACAGCAATTTTAAGGCCAGCTTGGGCTACAAATTGAGCTTAAAGACAGCCTGAGCCATATAGTGAAACCTTGTCTCAAAAAGACCAAAAATAAGCAGTAATTTTTAAAAAGTTAAGTTGGGATTCCATCTTCAATTCTAGAAAATGTAAATTGATCCACAGCATTAGAAAGCAGGTCAGCAATTTTCTGGGACAAGAATATTGAAAAACAGAAAGGAATAGATGAGAAGAATTACAAGGAATATAAAAAAGGTTTGAGGGTGATAGGCAGGTGCATTATCTTCATTTTGGTTAGTCTCAGAGGTATGTCAAACTTATAAGACTATATATTTAGGGGCCAGGGATATAGCTCAGTGGTACAGCTCCTGCCTGCTAAGTACAAGGCCCTGAGTTCAAAATTCACAGTACAAAATTAAGCAAACAAACAAAAAAAAAAGACTATATATTTGCCTATATGCAGTTTAGTATATGCCAATTATGTATTAAGAATGCTGTTAAAAAATGATTTTACATCCAAGAAAATCAGAATATACTGTATAAATCTGTCTGTGGAGCAGAGGTTATTTTGGTAAGCAGAAAAAGTAAAATCTTAAAAAGTAGGCTAACAATACCTCTTAACATGTACTAAATTTCTTGGAGGTGTCATATGGTTTTATTCTTATTAAATACTTCTTTCTTCTTCTCTCTTCTCTTTTCTTTCTCTTGCTCCTTCTTCTTGCTGTTGTCTTTTTGTCTCTGGTCTTCAACTCACAGCGATCCTCCTGCCTCAGCTTCACAAGTGCTAGGATTACAAGGGTGCCAACATGCCCAGCTCTGTTTTTTCCTTTTCTTGAGACAAGTGTCTCACTCTGTAATTCAGGTAGCTTTGGACCCATTATGGAATGCAGGCTGTCCTTAAACTTAAGTCAGTCCTCCTGCCTCACCCTCACAAGTGCTAGCACACCTGGCCCCCTAAATCCGTCTTTATTTCAACTTAAAGTTTTGTTTACAAAAGAAATTTAAAGTTTAAAATTCAGAAAGAACCTAAGCCATCCACCCTCCAATAAGTGTTTTTCCTCAAACATTGCTAATGTTATCAATTAAATATATCTGAAATTACAACCAAAATTAACAACTGCAAAAACAATTCTAGAACATAAAAAAATTGAAAAGTTTGAAGTAGCCAGGAAAAAAATTTAAAGAAAATTATTTTTTACATGTTAAATATAATAAATACATACCTGAAGCAAACCATATTTAGTTTCTACATCATAAAGTTTATAATCCTTAATGTCTGGAGATATAGAAGAAGGCAGATTTTCCCAGTTACCAAGAACGTTAGCTAAACTCGCAAAAACTGGTTCTGTACAAAATGCCAAGCAATCCCTGTTTTAAAAAGGTAAGAGTCATTAACATCATTGTTATACAGAATCAAAATCAAATATCCATAAGATAGCAAAAGGGCCTACCACTATCGATAAGGAAGATTTTTAAACTTGTAAATTTCAGCATACTACAGTTCAAACAACAAAGTCAGGAGTATAAAAATCACAGTAGATAAATTCTACAATCTTTTTAAATCAGGTGGTACAATTCTTATATATTCTTTGAAACTTAAGTCAAGATATAAAATATTTCAATTGAGATTTCTCAAATATTGATATTCTCTATGGGAAGCTAATGAATGGGTATAAAATATTATTAAACTGTATCTTTGATGTCCTTCCTAGGGCATTAATTTTCAGGATATGCTCAAAGGAACTAGCAGATTGCCTACAGATGCCTCATGAGGAACAAGCAGCAAAGAAAACACCTCTACATTCCTCAACTTGTGCTTCGATTACAGCATCTATTTTATGTGTTTTAAATGGTGTAACAATTTTAATTTTTTTAAATTACAGCTTTTCAATGTACAAGTTCAGTATACATTCAATAGACATATACAATAGTGATCAAGAGCTCAGGCTCTGAAGACAGAGAGATACCTGATTTCTTGTCCCAGTATTTCTGTTCCCTGGCTGGGTGACACTCAACACCATATCTCTATGCCCCACCCTGCCCATGAAAATGGTAATAACAGCTACACCAACAGGGTTACTCTGAGTATCAAAGTAAATAATCATAGGAAGTACACAGCAAAATATGTAGTGCCCATGCTTATATAAATGCTTTTCATTGCTATACTACCAAGCATTTATACCTCAAGCTCTAACACTTTCGTTATTCACTTTGTTGTTTTATGAGTCTAAAAAGCTTCAATAACTTTTCTTCTGCCTTGAACCCATTCCTCAAATGAAAGCATATGCAGAAGCTTAATGTGTATGAGAAAGAGACAGCACTACTTAGGCTGAAGAAGGAGAAGGGTCACACTGTCCTAGGAAGGCCACTGCTAGTTTGCTACTCCGAGCATTCAACTAATTAACACAGTGGACACTAAGCATTCTTTTCTTAAACTGTACTGAAAAGAAAGTTGCTCAAATAACTCCCCCACTGGACTCATGTATTTTAGCAACTCTTATTTTGTTCCACTGTATTAAGGTTTGTGTCTAATTGCTCCCCCAAAGCCTCATGCAGTCATGGGGAAGGGCCTTCTAGAGTTTATGATTAACTCTGATCCACTGGGATTATGGGTGATCCAAGGCTGGGTTATGGGTCACAGTACTGCTGTGATTATGTGTATCTGTTCTTCCCCCAGCCTACGGTAGAGAGCCTGAATGCAATTTTAGAGAGACAGACTTCCTCTCTGTCACTATTGTTGCTGCTACTCCTCCGTTTTCCTCTTGCTGTTTGCCGCTGCCATGAAAGGTTCTCTGCCATGTGCCACTCTGCTGTGGAGCCAGATGAATATGGACTGAGACCTCCAGTAACTATGAGCTAAATAAACCTTTCCTTCCTTCATTTTGGGTGTCAGGTACTTGTCCCATCAACAAGAGAAGAGTAACTGAGACACACTATATTTCTACCCAAAAAATCATCTTTGGTGACATCAAAATCCATGATTCTAACCAAGCATAGTGGCACACACCTGTAATCCCAGCACTCTGGAGGCTGAGGCAGAAAAATTGTGAGTTCAAGACCAGCCTGGGCTACAAAGTGAGCTCAAAGCTAGCCTGAACTGAATTGTGTGACCATGTCTCAAAAAGATAAAAAGAACACTCATCATTGTATTTCAAGTGCTAAGGCTTTATTTACACTTTCATGAATCATACTGCAGAAAACTATGTGCCTTTCAAGGACCACTGACTTGAATCATAGTTTCCATTCTTTCCCCTAAACTACATCAACAATAAACATTTATGTCCCTTACTAGGCAAATGACCACCACAGATTTTTTTTAAGTCACAAATCATACTATAACCTTGTATCGTTATTTATTTAATATGAATGAATAACCTCACCTTGCTAGAACTCTTCTCAGTGCATTACTAATATTTCAACCATCCTCCTTTCAGCTGCTGTTGTAAGACTTTACTCACATCATTCCTGCTGGGTTCCTTCACATTTTCTAGTTTCAAACTGTCATCCTACTAAAATTATCAAATGTCACTAATGACTTCTCCACTACTCAAATGTGATAGATTTTTTTTTTTTTTTTTAGATGTGATGGATTCTTCTTGGTCCTTATTTCCTTTCTATCCCATGGTCCTCAGTGTTCCTGGGTCCTTTCCTACCTCCTCTGGCTTTCATGACATGCTATTAGGTTTTCAACTGCCACTGACAACAATGTCTCCTTTTGTTTTGCCTGGCTTTTTCTCCTACTATGATCTAATGCTCTTCCCTCAGTGTGCTGCTATTTCACTTATGTCTTAAAAAATTCATTTTTCTTCTTGGTTTCAATTATAGCCACCATGCTATACATTATACCCCTGAACTTTCACTGACATTACTCTTTCAAATTTCCTTAGAAACCAGAACTTATTCCAATTTACTGTAATATTAATGCTACTATAATGTTTACAAAATAATTAAAATTTATAGTATCTAATTTGTCCCTGTTTCTAAGCACCAATAAATCCTTAGTTCTATGATGTTTAAATCACTATAAAAGAATCTATAAGGACAGCGGAAAGTGTAACACTTTGATTCTTCTCCCCTTAAGAAAGTTAAAACAGTAAGTATGAGTTATGAGACATGTTAGCTAAAATATAGCAGGGGTATTTTTATAATAAGAGACGGGAGCATATTTGTGAGCCTATCAGACAGCATGGTCCAGGTAAGGGGAAAGAAACAAAAAGATGGGCTCAGCAACCAGGCTAATGAATGATTTCATTTTGCCAGCTATTACTACACAGTTTATCTCTATCATATGTAACTGTGAGTCCTAACTGAGCTAAACAGCATAAAGCATTTCACAGTTTCTCATATGCTACATGTTCATACTTTTTCATTCAGAATGATAAAAAAGAGGGAGGGGTTACTGATGATTCCAAAGTAAGAATTTTTCAGAAACCCCAAATAGTATATAGATAAAGCAAAGCTATTCTGGCTAAAGGGAGCTGGAAGCATGGAATCTGCCAGCTATGTCCTCCCATGGCCTGCACCTCCTCGTCATTAAATCCTAAAGACCACAGATACACAGCAAGCCACTTCATTACAATCTTCTGAACTGAGAAGGCAATACAATCTGCTAAGAAGAAGGAACAAATTGGATGCCATAAATAATGTGGAAAAGGAATGCAAAGCTACCAAGGCACAAGCCTGAAACTCTGGTCAAAATGACATGAATTTCACTTTCTAGTCATTCTCAGCACCATTAACATGCTGAGTAGAGTAGAAGCTAAGATTATCTAAAACAGCACTTGCTACAAACATAAAATCAGTCCTTAATGATTGAATCAATAATAAAGGGACAAATTCGACATTGAACTCGAGTTGGAAGAGGCAAGTCCAGTCCCAAAGTAGAGGTAAAACCGCAGCCCGGTCACCCCTAGCCCAACTCCAGCCATCACCTTGATGGTCGCCATCGCCACTGGGGGGAAGGCCATGATCCAAAGGAGCCAGAGCAGTTGAGGAAGCTGTTTATTGGTGGTCTGAGTTTTGAAACTACCAATGATAGTTTAAGAGAACACTGCGAAATGGGGCACACACAGATTGTGTAGTAATGAAATCTTCAAACAAAATGCTCCAGAGACTTTGGTTTTGTGACTTACTCTTGTGTTGAAGAGGTGGATACAGCAGCGTGTGCTTGACCACACAAAGTTGATGGGTGTGTAGAGGAACCAGAGAGCTGTATCTAGAGAGGATTCAGTAAAGCCTGGTGCCCATCTAACAGTGAAGAAAATTTTTGTTGGTGGTTTAAAGAAGATACCAAAGAATATAATTTGAGACACTACTTTGAAATATATGGCAAGATTGAAACCATAGAAGTTATGGAAGACAGGCAGAGTGGGAAAAAGAGAAGATTTGCTTTTGTAACTTTTGATGATCATGACACAGTAGATAAAATTGCTGTTCAGGAATACCACACTATTAATGGGCATAAATGTGAAGTGAAAAAGGCCCTTTCTAAATAAGAGATGCAGTCTGCTGGATCACAAAGAGGCCATGGAGGTGGATCTGGCAACTTTATGAGTCATGTAGAAACTTTGGAAGTGGTGGAAAGAATTTTGGCCATTGTGGAAACTTTGGTGGAAGAGGTTACTGTGGTGGAGAAGGTGGCAGCAGAGAGTAGTTATGGAGGAGGTGATGATGGATATAATGGATTTAGAGGTGATGGTGGAAACTATGGTGGTGGTCCTGGTTATAGTAGTAGAGGAGGGTATGGGAGTGGTGGACCAGGGTATGGAAACCAAGGTGGTGGATACAGTGGTAGTGGAGGAAGATATGATGGTTACAACGAAGGAAGAAATTTTGGTGGTGGTAACTATGGTAGTGGTGAGAACTATAATGACTTTGGAAATTATGGTGGACAGCAGCAGTCAAATTATGGACCCATGAAGGGGGTCAGTTTTGATGGAAGAAGCTCTGGCAGTCCCTATGTTGGTGGTTATGGATCTGGTGGTGGAAGTGGTGGATACAGCTGCAGAAGTTTTTAAAAAACAACAGAAAAGGGTTACAGTTCTTAGCAGGACAGCCAGTGAGGAGTTGTCAGGAAAGGTGCAGGTTACTTTGAGACAGTCGTCCCAAATGCATTAGAGGAACTGTAAAAATCTGCCACAGAAGGAACAATGATCTATAGTCAGAAAGTTAAACAGGAAACCTGTCTGGTTCAGGACTGTCATAACCACAGCTTACAAAAAGTGCAGCTATTGATTAATGCAATGTAGTGTCAATTAGATGCACATTCCTGAGGTCTTTTATCTGTTGTAGCTGTCTTTTTCTTTCTTTTCATTATATCAGGTATATTGCCCTGTAAGTTGTGGTGGAGTCCTGGTACCAGGAATAAAGTTTTTTTGACTTTTATTTGGAGACAGGGTCTCACTGTGCAGTTCAGGCTGGCCTCAAACTCACTTTGTAGCTCAGGCTGGTCTCGAACTCACAACAATCCTCCTGTCTCAGCTTCCCAAGTGCTGGGATTACAGGTAGCAATAAAAAAATTAAGGAATTTTTTAACTTTTCAATATTTGTGTAGTTCAGTTATTCTACACTTTAGTACAGAAACTTTAAAACAAAATGCAGTTTTGAAGATGTTTGCTTGTGAATTAACAACTAAAGAAGATCATTGTTAATTACTATTTTGTATGAATTTTGCTAAAGCTAACTGTAAAGAAACACCTACTGACTTGCAGATTAAGGGGAAAAAATCTATTCTCCCCACTTCAAACCATGATAGAAACAGGCACTGACACGTGGAGAGAATAGACATTTGTATGTTTGCAATGTGTGTTTTAGATAAAAATAGGACTGGGTATTTAAATTAGCATATTTGTGAATGTAATAGCATTTTTTTTTTTTTTTTTGGTCTTTTTGAGACAGGGTCTCACTGTGCAGTTTAGGCTGGCCTTAAGCTCACTTTGTAGCTCAGGCTGGTCTCAAACTCACAACAATCCTCCTGCCTCAGCCTCCCAAGTGCTGGGATTACAGGCCTGCGCCACCATGCCCGGCCTGTAATAGCATTAAGATTACTTTCAAATAAAAAAAAATCTTTGGGATAGATAACGCTGTGCTTCTACATAATTCTATGAGAGGCAAGATCTGCACTAATGGTGGTTGGACAGGATATTATGTCGGCTTCCAGTACTATGGTCATCCACTAGGAAAATAATTATTGAATTTTTGATATAATTCAGGTATAAAAAATAAGTAAGCAGCTATACTCTTAATTCACTGATAAGAGATATCTGCTAAAATAATATCTGTAAATATAATATCATGTATGTACCTTGTACAATACCAAAACGTTATGAAAACAACAAAAAAAAATTTCCATGATGGAATTATAATAAATGAATAAATATAATGTGTTGAGCAACTGGCCATAATATAAAAGATAAAAATAATAAATAACCTCATTATAAAAAAAAAATCTCAAAATTCTTATGGCTTTGTGCTTTTTTTTTCAAAATGTATTCATGATTTTTAGTGTATTAGATTTTCTGAGTTCTAGTTGTGTTTAAAACATCTCCATCCTGCATTTACCTTGGTCACATTTAAACTGCTGCTTAGTGTTTGAGTAAAAAGGAATGTCTGCTGCCCTCTACAAAGTTCTGGAAATGGATAGTGGATGTTTTCTGTCTCCCACATTATAAACCAATTTTTGAGATACAGACTTAGCCTGCTATGTCTAAGCAAATTAGTGGACACTCGGTTTTGATTTTTCTTTGCAAAGCACACAAGAAGCCCAGTTTTAAACCCTGAGGTTTTTTTGTTCTTTTTTCCCTTCTCCCAATACAAACGTTCAGAGCAAGAGAATAAAAATCATGCACCGTTAAACACTTAACTAGCTGGCATGCTTTCTCCTTTTTTTTTTTTTTAACCTTACATGTTTTATTGAATGAAACCAAGGATAGTTCAGATATAATTATTCAAAACCATTTAATGCAGCAGAAATGCAGCACAGTTGCTTGGTATAAGCATCACACTCCCCCAAGACCTGGATTCAAATTTGGATAATCTTCAAGTTGTTAAATTCCCAAAGAACACAATGTCATTCCTTATGTATATTTTAACATAAATCATGTTGCTGTGAGTTGTCAATTTGTTTGGAAGACCCTGGTTTTATAAGTTTTAGATTTTAAGGTCATATATATATATATATATATCAATGTCTACTGTTTTGCGCCAGCTGGTTCTTAAAATTTCTTTCATTGAAGCCCTAAGTATGTGAATTCAAGATTTTTATTTGATTTTAAAAGTACTAAGCAAAACAAGCACTAAAAAGGGGAATGGGGCATGCTAGTGTTTGAATATGCTCTCTTGTTGCTCTAATTCTGTGCCTCTGTCCATTATTAATACTTGGATACATGCAATGTCAGCATGGAAATTGGTCTTCACAGACACTGCAGTTTTCCAGAAAACACTCACAAACCAATAAATCTAACCGACAACACTCCATTTGTTAATAGGCATATATGAATAAGCAATGTAGAAAATAGGCTAATACTAGAAAATGGTTAAGTCCTTTATAACTAAAATTGTGGTTATGGAAATAGACACTGTCAATGTTCATAATTTAAACCTTGGGTACCTGGTCAAAATATTGCTTGGGAAACATTTCATTAAAATTGAGCTAAACTGTCTCAAGTTCTTTTATTCATACAATAAAGGCTGAAGAAATGAAAAAAATAAATAAGGGGACAAATTCTAGCAAATGAACAAAGATGGCCACTTTCAGACAGGGCCTGCACTCCACCCTTCTCTTCTATATTCCATGTTACTACTCTAATGCTGATAGGCAGGCACTTACATATATCGATGCATAGCAAATGTGAAGTCTTCATAATATTTCCAAAGCAAGCAATATATATATATATATATATGGACAATGCAAATAAATGTTAAGGAAATTAGGCACTAGAATCACGTAAGAATTTTTCACTGATGGTATTTGAAATAGATTTCAAATATAAAGTCACTTTTCTTTCAGAAGTCATACATAAGTTTCCATAAAAATTTACCTTGATTCTTCTAAAGGATGTTGTACAGTAAGAAGTCGAGGGTGTCGTAGCCGAGTTAATTGCTGGACTCCTCGTTTTAGAGAATCGATGATTTGATCCTTTTCAAATTTTTGATATTTGTCAATCAGCTTTTTATCAAAGACAAAAACAGCCACTTCCTGACAAAAGAATTGTCACTTAATCAAGAAATGTGTAAAAGTCATAAAACTTTATTTGCATGTTATAACAATCTATAGACAACTGAAAACTGCCATAGAAATTTTTATCACCATTATAATATTCTTCTGATAAAAAAAAGCTGAGATTTCCAGTTGGGCATGATAACACACCCCTATAATTCCAGCACTCAAGAGGCTGAGGCAGGACTGCTGTAAGTTCTAGGCCAGCCTACGCTACAAAATGACTTCAAAGCCAGCCTGATAGCAAAACTCAATCTCAAAAGCAAAAAAATAAAAGTTGATTTCACTATGACTATTAAACCTAAATATTTTTAAAGATGCATGACCCAGCATCTTCATCTAAAAAGAACATGGTACAACCCCCAGCCCCACCTTTGAATTCTGGTATCCAACATGCACATAAACTGGATGCTATACAATTTCTGCTATGTAATAATCTTGTATTTAATCAGAATTAAAACAAAAATATTTAAAATATAAACATTATGCACAAAAAGAGGGAGAAAGAGAGGGAAGAGGACGGGAGGGGAGGGCAGGAGAAGAAAAAAAGGGGAAGGGAAGTGGGTGAGGGAGAAATCAAGATGGTCTGTATACATGCACCTGCTCCACTCTAAGGCTGTGATTATTATGCACTGTGCACGTGTGTTAATACACCAAAATAACTTAGAAAGTTTAAAAAATCAAAATGTTGCTTCATAATGATAAACCTGGAATATACAAAATTGTGAAAACTCTTTTGAAATGTAAGTTGTGTATCAAGGAGTGCTCCTTTATACAAAAACCTAATCTGTAAGCAGGTTTTACATAGGAAGAACCCACACTCTCATACTACTTGCAGTAAGAAGTGACTGAGGGCTGGGGAGATAGCTCGGCAGTCTAGGTGCCTGTGCGGCAAGCAGAGGATGTGGGTTCCATCGCCGGTACTGCATGCCGCACGCACCAGCCTGCACCATGCCAGCCACTGAAACCAGACGTGGTGGCACACTGCTGTATACCAATGCTAGAGAGGCTCACAAAGGAGGACTGCTGTCAGTCTGAGCTGAGTGGTGACACCTAGTACCGAATAAATAAATAAATCTTTAAAAAAAAAAAAAAGTCACTGAATGGCTACTGCTACAGGAAGGTGTTTACCAAGTACCTCACTTTGAAATCATTCATAATCTTAACTATTAGAACTAAGCATGCTCTTTGCCATTTTACTCCTTTTCATTCTCAGTTACCCAAGGAAAAACAGTTCTCATCTAGTTAAACCATTTTACTAAATCAGTCTAAAAATGGCCCTAGGGGCCTGGGAGATGGAATTCGGTGGAATAAGTGCTTCCCTGGCAAGCACAAGGGCCCGAGTTCAATCCCTGGTTCCGCAAAAAAAAAATTTTAAAAAAGGACCTGTTGATATATGACACACAGTAATATGATTCTTAGTGATAATAAAAAAAACTGATAAAGCAAGAAGCAAAATTAGGAAAACATGCAAGCCTTCCAAAATTATTTGAACAAAGATTTTAAAAGAATATTTCATAATATATACTGCACTGAGTTTAACAAAGTGTAATAGAAGGGTCACACTCCAAATGCCTGCCATTCTGGTCTTCTAAATATGTACTTCTTGTCATGACATACCAGCTATTACTATACTGTCCTTTTTTAAATGGTAGTAAATGAAAAATTAGATAAAAAATGTCACAAGACAGTCATGCTACTATTCTGTATATGGATGGATTTGGCAGTATCTATGTAAATATAGGTAAATGTTTATTACAATTTTTTTATTTTATTTTTCCTTCTTCATATTCTGTACGAACTTAAGAGTTTAGTATCCCAACACTTGATGGAAAATATATGTTCCATGTTATGTCTATGACATCTGATATTTACACTAATAGTGTGGGCAAACCAAACTGCATATGTTGCAGGGTAATAATAAACTTCTCTTCTGGAGGGTTAACAACCTAAGTTTGCAGATCAAAAATTGGAGAAAAAGAAACGCTGCAGGCTCAGCCAACATTTTGGCCCTAGCCTTTCAAGGTCAGTGAATACTCAGGACACAGAACTTGTACTGTAACATCATGTAACTCAGTAGCGCCCCAAATTTTCTGATCAAGGAGATTATGGGGCCACAAAGGAATGAGATCGATGATGTATAGTGTGCCTAAGGAGAGTCACACGGAGAGAAAACTTTCTCTCAGGCTTCCACAGGGAGCAAATTGATGAAGCAATGGCCGTGACTCATCCACATGGCTGACACTGACAAAGGATCTACAGAGTGAGATACAGGGTTACAGGATAAACTCTGAGGATACCTGACTAACCTTATCTGATACAAAAGTTACATTTCTTGTTATATAGGCCTTGCTTTAGCTCGGTCTTAACCATCCAGCAGAAATGTATAAAAACGGAGGTATATAAAGTAAAGTCATATTAATATACTGAGCTGTGAATGGCTCAAGTCAACAACTACTGTGGATAACCTGCTTCTATTGTGAACTGCTGATCTGTGTTGGATTGTTTTATTAAAAAATATATATACATATATATATAACATATATATATATATACACACATAACATATATATAACTAGCCATCCATGTTTTGAAAATCTGTAACAAATGTATCATTGTATGTTACCCTGTTTATGTCATTTTTTCTCTTTGTTTTTGCTTCTATTTTTCACTCTTCAAGTTAAAATATAAATAAATTTAAATATATATATATTTATATACTAAGTTATGTTTGGAAGCCTCTAATTAGACCTACTGCTACGCAACTATCACATCCAAGTTAGCACCTTTTGTTTTTGTTTTTTTATAGAGGGTGTCTCTACACAGTTCAGACTGGTAGTTATCCTATAATTCCCCAGCACTGGAATTCCAGTGCTGTAATTCCCCAGCACTGGAATTACAGGCATACATTACCACACCTGGTTGCAGGCCAGCACCACTGCAGTACCAGAGATCAAAGTTGAGTCCTTGTGCTTGCCAGGCAGGTGCTTAGACTACCAAGCTATCTCTCCAGCCCTGTTTTTCTCTATTTTCTTTTTTAAAATTTTTGAGGGGCAAGGGAGATGACTCAGTGGAATAAATGCTTCCCTGGCAAGCACAAGGGCCTGAGTTCAATCCCCAGTTCTGCCAAAAAAAAAAAAAAAAAAAAGAAATTCAAATCTTGATCTTGGTTATTTTCAGACCACAATTATAATAACAAGAAATGAGATAAGGAATAAAATTATTACAATATACTACAAATTATATAAAATTTAAGCTACTACAATTGTATAGTTACAGTTTTAGGAACTGGTTTACTATAAAATCTTAGTTTCCCAAGTCAACATACCACTTATAAAACTAATAAAAGATATTATTTGCAGAGTATGTTATCAAACATTATGCTAAATCTTCATTAGGGATTATTCCAAGCCTCACAGCAAGCCTATCAAACACTTTTCTTTATCCTTATTTCATAAATGAGCACAGTATAGAAAAGATGATGGTTGTGTCTAACATCTCACAAGGGACAGGCAAGATGAAGAATTAAAACTGAAACTCAGGGAGTCCAGCTGTACAGCCAGCATACCATTCTGTCTCCTTAGCAACAACACAACGCAATCTTGGAGCAGCCAAGTAAAACATGATACGTGTATGCTGAGGAACAGCTTATAACAACACTCATATACAGAAGGAGTATCCTTTACCTAAAATATCTGGGCCCAAAAGTGCGCCTGATTTGGGATGTTTCTTCAGATTGTAGAATTTTGCATATACTATGTGAGACAACTTGAGGGAAGACCCAAGCCTAAACATACATTCACTTCTGCCTTGAGACATACCTTGCTGCATACCCTGCAGCAATTTTATTGGAGGTAGTAAAGTACAACTGCATTCTGACTGTAATCTATTACACAAGGGCAAGCAGAGAGTTTTCACTTACAGCACATGTTGGCTCTCAAAAGTCTGGAGCATTTTAGATGTCCTATTTTTGGATTAGGTGTGATTAACCTACATAAACACATTTTAGCTATTTTGATCATCATATACAGAAGACAAGGAGTTTTATGTAATACTCTAAACTAAAAACAAATGACCTAGAAGTGCAAATTCTTATCTCAACATTCATGTGCAAAATTCTTATTTTAGTAAGTGTTCTAAGACACATCTTTAAACTGCATTTTAGTAAGTGTTCTAAGACACATCTTTAACTGCATTTAAATGTATTTTCTCAATATTGTTTAAGTCTTTTTTTAAAAATCACATGGAAACTATCAAATATTAAAAAGAAAATCACATGCAATGGCTCTTCAGCTCTCGCATTCATTTCACACTGTGAAGAAGAAAGACTGCCATTCATAAACAAGTACACATCCACAAAATTCTTCCTTTCTGAGATTCATTCATTGTTTTACATCACAGACAACAGACTGCAGCAGGCAACATGGTACACATCTGAAATCCCAGCACTCTGGGAGGCTGAAGAAGGGTTGCAAAGCCTGGGCAAATTAGGAACCCTGTCTCAAAATTTAAAACCTACAAGAGCTGGGGATGTAGGTCAGTGCAAAGGCCCTGTGTTCAACCCCCTGCAGTGAACTTTAAGGGAAAAAAGACAACATTTCTTTGTAGATCAAATAGTTTATCAATTGTGTTACAAATATTTTGTTTTTAATCACATAATTGGAAGCAATCAATTTCAAGAGCTGGCCAAATAGCTCAGCAGATTAATGCGCCTGCAAGCAGGCACAGGGGCCAAGGGTTTGATCCCCAGGCCTGACATGGCAGTCCCAACCTCAAGGCGCACTGACAAGGCAATTGAGACTGGGTGTGGTGATGCAAGCCTGTAATGCCAGCTCTTGGGAGGCTGTAAACAGGCAGATCACTACGAGTCCAATCTAGTAGTGAGACCCTGAACAACCTTGTAGAGCCTTCATTAAAATAAAAAAATACAAGTAATCAATTAAAAAAAAATCCGTAAATAATTTATCTTCAGACCACATGCTGACTTATTAAAATAAAACTCCTGGACTACTTCCAAGCCTTTTCATCAGAATATATCCTAAATTAGGAGGCTGAGGCAGGAGGATTGTTGTGAGTTCGAAACCAGCCTGAGCTACAAAGTGAACTTAAGGCCAGCCTGAACTGCATAGTGAGACCCTGTCTCAAAAAGGCAAAAAAAAAAAAAAAAAAAAAAAAAAAAAGAATGTATCCTAAATTAATTTCTAACTTGTATCTTTTATTACCAGGCTGAGCATCCCTAATCTGAAAATCCAAAATGCTCTAAAACTGAAACTTGGATGCTAAAAAATTTCAGACTTCAGATTTGCAGTTAGGGAGATTCACCTAGTCATCATTAATATTCCAAATCCAAAACAATAAAGTGCGAAAGTCTTCTGATCTCAAGCATTCTGGATACAGGATAACCAACACAAACTACCAATTTCCTTACCATGTACCACCTCAGTGAACCTCTTCTCACACATTATATACGCAGTCCCCTTCTTAAAGCAAGAAACACTCTGGGACTGGCGAAATAGCTCAGTGGTATAAAGCACCTGCTTAGGCAAACTTAGGCAAGCACACAGGGACCACAGTTCCTATGTGGTTCATCCCAGGCACCACAGGCACCACAAGCACAAATCACCAGCCCTGCCCCCAGGCCAAGGTCAGCTGGCCACAATAAATGAATGAATGGAGACACTCTAGTCTCCACATGCAGGAGAAGACCTAGCAGCATCCTAGACAAAGAAGATATTTACTACCCACTAGAAGCCAATAAAGATAAGCATTTAATAACTTCTTGTTATTTTGAATTAAAAGATTTTTCATATTATGATGAAATTCTCATATATACAGAAAAGATGAAATAGTATAGTCATCCAGTACATCTTACAATTACACAGCAGTCAAAACTCAACAGACATGGGGCCCGCAAGATAGCTCAGCAGACTAAGTACCTACCTGGCAAACACAGGGATGGGCACTCCATCCCCAGCACCACATGCCACATCCACCCCCCAGGAGTGCTGGGCCACTGAGACTGGGTGCAGTGGCACACACCTGTAATCCCAGCTCTGAAGAGGCCGAAAATAGGAGAATCACTAGGAGTTCGTGCTGCATAGGTGAGACCTTGTAGCAAATACATTAAAAAAAAAAAAAAAAAAACTAAAGCTCTTTAGACTTGCAGAAAAACAGCAGAGTAATAGCACAGAAAAAGCTTCACTGAGAGCTGCTGTCCAGACACTAAATTATAGCAACATGAGGAAGACAAGAGGAGGAAGTGGGCCCCTGGAACCAGGTAAGATCTGCAATGAAAACTGAACCCGCAGGGAAAACAACGAAAAAAACTTCAATGAACATGGAGGAGGGAGCTGGCAGAGCCTTCTCCCAAGTTAGGACTCACTGCATGGGAGGAGCGGTTGGTTCAACCTGCAAACACCTTGTGACTGCTTGCAACACCAGAGGCCTCCACAGAGAAATGGAACAGTAGAAGTAACAGTGAACAAGAAAGACTGCACAGCTAGGGAGACAGCTCAGCGGTCTAAGCACCTGCCTGGCAAGCACAAGAACCTGAGTTCAATACCAAGTCCCACATACAGTCCTGGCCCAAAACTGGGTATAGTGGTGCATGCCTATAATCATAGCACTGGGGAGGCTGAGACAGGAGGATCACTACAAGTCTGAACTGCACAGCAAGACCTTATATGGTATAAATAAATAAAAATTTAAAAAATAATAAAAGAAAGACTGAATTATTTGGGGGTGAGTGCTGAGGGTTTAGTCAACCCACAGGAGAGAGGAACTGGCTGAGAGCCTCTTGGAGAGGAGCCTACTGAGCTCAGAACACAGAACTACTGCTGGATGCATGGAGCACATTCCAGCTGAGTACACGCCTACAAAAATTACTGATGGCTGTAGGCTGAAAGGGTCTGGTCTTAACCTCACAGTCAGAATGCAACCCAAACTTTAGAGGAAATAAAGGTCCAGGCTCATTGAGATTATGCACTACCCTGCCACAGATCCAAACTCCTGTCTCCACATGTTGTCTACTAGTGACAGCAAACACAAACCTGGAAGAGGACTTTCTTTCTCTTTTGGTTTGTTTGGTTGTTGTCTTTGATTTTTGTCCTTCATTGTTTGATCTTGTTTTTATATGAGCATGAATGTGGTTGTTGGCTTATTTGTGGTTGTTGTTCTGTTTTTCCTTTATTTCTTCTCTTTCCCTCCCTTTCTTCTGTATTATTTTCCCAAGGTTTCCATGAACCTCCTTTGTTCTCCAGTCCTGCTTTAAATCTCCTCCTCTTCTTTTATTTCTCTATTGTTTTCCTAAATCCTTTTAAATTTTCTCCTGAGGTAAAATTGACATATTGAGGACTTATTTACTACTATAATGTTCTGGTTTTATATTTTGATATAAACCACAACCTAGTTCATACTGCTAAAGATGTCAACTTAATGATTGCCTCAATTTGTCATTTTCTAGGCTGTGTTTCATGCTATTGTTATGGCTGATTGCAGCACCTTAGCCAAAAGTGAAAACAATTGTTCTAACCAGCTGTTCTTCCTGGTATTCCAAGACTGAGATTGCTTAAGGGTTATCGAAAATACTGTGGCCCACTGCCAAAGAATAGGGGCAGGAGCAAGCAGGAAGCAACTTCTTCTTCCCCACAAATTAAAAGGGTAGGTTCTTACAATTTTCAAAACCTGAAAACCAGCTACACCTGAAAAATACCACTGAGTAGTCATTTCATAAGGGTTCTAACTACTAGCAACTCATCATAGGCAACTTACCAGAATCAATCCAGGAATTAAATTTAAAAGAAAAGCAGGACCAATGTGATAGCTCAGCAGTCTAAAGTACCTGCTTAGACAAGTGTGCAGGGACCAAGGTTTGATCCAAGGAACCACATGCTGGGCCAGCTCTGCCCCTCAAGGGCGAGCTGAGCTGGCCACAAAAAAGAAAAAAAATCCCACACACCCAGTTCACCAAACACAAACCTAGGGGCAAAGAAGTGGATTAATCCAAAAGCCACGCACCTGGCTTCTCAGATAACTATAGAGATGATGACCACAATGAAAACCATGCTTATTGACTCTAAAAGCAGATACAGATAATTTAAAAAAAAAAACCTGGCAGAGCTGAAGAAAATGATGGAAACCATGAATTAGGGGGAAAAAAACAGAATCCATAAAACAGATTCAAGCAGATATCCAGGAAAAAACAAACTCCACTGAAGTATCTACACCAGAATGAGCCAACATTGAGTACAGAATCTCAGACACAGAATTCAGAGTTGTAGTTAGGAATCATGAAAAGAAAGATTTCTTAAAAATAACAAGGGGCCAAGAGAAATCAATCCAAGAACTGTGAGACAACACAAAAAAGAAAAATGTTAAGATTGGCCAGTCAAAAAAAGAAAAAAGCAGTAGATTGTGTGAATTAACAAAAAATCTGTTCACATTAAGTCATAGAAGAAAACTTCCCAGGGGATTGGGAGGGTGATATGACATAAAGTAAGATATTCAAAACTCCAATTAGTCATTAAAAACTACACCAAAACATATAATAGTCAAGATTCCAGAAATTCAACACAAAAAGAGATAATAAAAAGCTGTTAAAAAGAAATAAATCATCTATAAAGGAAAGCCCATCAGAATCACAGCTGAGGGGCAGAGGAGTTAGCTTAGTAGAATAAGTGCTTGCCTGGCAAGCACAGAGCCCTGAGTTCAATCCCTGGTACTGCGGGAAAAAAAAAAAAAAAAAAAGTACAATTCAGAATCACACCTGACCTCCCAACATAAAACCTCAAGTCAAGGACAGCGTGAAGTATTACAAGCCACAAAATAAACCCAGATCCAACCCAGACTGATGTACTCTCACAAAATTATCTTTCAAAATTTATGAGTCCTGGTGTGGTGGCCCTCACCTATAATCCCAGCACTGGGGAGGCTGAAAATAAAGAGGATCGCTATGAGTTCAAGCTGCATAGTGAGACTTTACACAAAATAAAATAAAATAAAATAAATAAATAAATAAATAAATAAATAAATAAATAAATACTTACTTAACAAGGAATACCTGGGCTGGGGAGATGGCTCAGTGGAATAAGCACTTCCCTGGCCTGAGTTCAATCCCCAGTTCCACCAAAAAAAAAAAAAAAAAAGAAGGAATACCTGAGGAAATTCATTAACTCCAAACCAGCATTCCAAAATGTTCTGAAGGACATTCTAGAAAAAGATAATGAGGATTATAAGTCCATGATCCCCAAAAGAATAAGCCTACCAGACAGCAAGCAATTAAACAGAAGGGAAAAAAAGAACGTCAACACCACCAAACTAACACAAGAATAAGTTAATACATATCAATAATAACTACCAATGCTAATGGTCTCAATTCACCAATCAAAAGAAATAAGCTAGCAGAATAGATCAACAAGCAAGATTCAACAATATGCTGCATAAAGAACTACACTTAATTCAAAAGAAATTCATACACAGAAAGTCAAAGGATGGAAAACAATACTCCATGCAGTAAGAACTCAAAGAAAAGAAGGGGTAGCTATTCTATTTGAAGACAAAGTGGATTTTAAGGCAAGACTGAACAAGAGAGACAAAGGAAGTCACAAAATTCTTGTTGAGGGAACAATCCAAGAAAAAGAGAAAAATCGCAAATATGTATGTACCAAATACCAATATAACCCAACTATGCAAAACAATTATCAAGGATATGAAAAACCAAATTAGCACTAACACAATTGTAATGGGAGACCTTAATATTCCATATCACAATTAGATAAATCAGCTAAAAAAAAAAATGCCAGATCTGAACCAAACTTTAAAACAAGCTGACTTAGACGATGTCTACAAAGTATTCCACCCCACAACATCAGAGTATGCGTTCTTCTACTCTGTACATGGGATATTCTCCAAAGTAGCCTACACACTAGCTCATAGTGCATACTTAAGTAATTATAAAGGAACTGAAAATATCCCATGCATATTATTAGACCACAGTGCAATTAAATTGGAATCAATGGCAAAAGACAAGAATTTAGAAATTAAACACATAGAAATTAAACAGCACTCTCCTAAACAACCAATGGGTCACAAATGAAATTAAAGAAGAAATTAGGCACTTTCTACAATAATGCCAACACAATATACCAGAATTTATGGAATACAATGAAAGCAGTCCCACAAGAAAAATTTACAGTGATGGACTTCCATAGCAGAAAAACAATGAGCACCCAAATAAAGAACCTAATGATGAACCTCAAGGTTCTTAGAAAATAGCAATTCAAGTCCAAAATTCATACAAGGGAGGAAATTATAAAGGCCATGAGATGAAATTAATCCAATGGAGACTAAGAAAACAATATAAAAAAAAAATCAAATGGTTGGTTCTTTGAAATAATAAAATTGGCAAACCCTTAGCCAACTTTAACAACAAAAAAAAAAATTTGAAATCCGTGCGATTGAGAATGAAATAGGTTTAAAAAAAATAATTAAAAAAGAATAAAATAGAGGGCCAGGGAGACAGCTCAGTAGTATAAGTGCTTGCCTGACAAGCACAAGGACCTGAGTTCAATCCTCAGTTCCACAAAAAAATAAAATAGATGACATCACCACAGACCCTACAAAAATCTGAACATCATCAATACCTACTTTGCAAACCAGTATTCTACTTAGGTGAAAAACAGAAGAAATGGGAAGATTCCTAGATATATATGAATTCACAAAGCTGAATCAAGAAGATATGCAACTTCTTGCCAACTGTGGTGGCACATACATGCAATCTCAGACTTGGGAGCCTGAGGCAGGAGGATTAAGTCCAGCTTGAACTGCATAGCAAGATACTGTCTCAACAGTATCTTTTTGCTCAACAGAGCAAAAAACAAACAAACAAAAAACCTTTTAAATGACTCAGTATCAGTCAATGATATTGAAGATGTAATTAAAAACATACCAACAAAGAAAAGCCCAGGGGTCAGGGAGATGGCTCAGCGGAACAAGCGCTTCCCTGGCAAGCTTAAGGGCCTGAGTTCAAACCCTAGTTCCACCAAAAAAAAAAAAATTGATGTAGAAAAGTGTTTGACAAAGTCCAACATCCATTCATGATAAAAAGCCTGCAGAAAATGTAAATAGTCTTCATCTCAATCTGACAAAAGCCGTCTATGACAAACCAACAGCCAACATCATATTAAAAGAGGAAAAAACAGAAAGCTTTCTCTCTAAAATCAGGAACAAGACAGGAATGTCCACTGTCATCACTCTTATTCAACGCAGTTCTGGAAACTTTACCCACAGCAATTAGATAAGACAAAGAAATAAAAAGAACAACAATTAGAAAAGCTAAAGTTAAATTATCATTACTCATAAAGATATAATATTCTATACAGAAGACCCCAAAAACTCCATTAAAAGACATCTAGATTTAATAACCAAATTCAGTACTATTGCTACATAGAAAGTCAACATTGAAAATTCAATGGCATTTTCATATACAAGTAATAAACTCAGTCAGTGAAATTAAGGAAAAACCTGACAATTTCACCCCCCAAAAAATGAAAAAAACTAGGAATCAATCTAACAAAGGATGTAAAAGACAGATACATTGAAAACAACAGTGCTCTAAGAAAAGAGATTGAAGAGGATATCACAAAATGGAAAGATATTCCTTGCTCTTGGGTAGGAAGAACCAATACAGTGAAAATGGCGACGCTTCTAAAATTGTAATACAGATTTAATGCAATTCCAATCTAAGTTCCAATAGCATATTTCACAAAATTAGAGAAGACAATCTTAAAATTTACTTAGAACCAGAAGAGAACTAGGATACCAAAAGCAATTCTGGATAACAAAGGCAGGGCAGGGGGCATCACAATCCCCTATCTGAAATTATACTACAAAGTTACTATGATAAAAATAGCATGTACTGGCAAAAACTAGACCTGACAATCAATGGAACAGATCAGAAAGATGCAGGAACAACTCCAAACATGCTAAGCCACCTTATCTTTGACAAAACATCTTGACTGAAAGATACCTTCTTTAAAAAATGGTGCTAGA
>PVKA01020050.1:0-41046 GCA_004027165.1 Ctenomys sociabilis
TGGATGGTTAACAACCTAAGATCCCAAGTCAGAGTTGAAGAAATAGAAGAGCCACAAGGCCAGCCAACATTTTGGCCCTAGCCTTTCAAGGTCAGCGAAGACTCAGGACATAGGAGAACCTGTACTGCAATATTATGAGACTCAGGTGAGCTCCAAATTTTCTGAGCAAGGAGATTGTGGAGCCACAGAGGAAAGAGATCGAAGTTCTATAGTGTGCCTAGAGAGAGTCACATGAAGAGAAAACTTTCTCTCAAGCTCTCACAGAGAGCAAACTGGTGAAGCATTGGCCGTGACTCATCCACATGGATGACATAGACAAGGGAACTACAGAATAATGTACAGGACTACAAGATAAACCCTGAGAGGACTTCACTGACCACATAGGAAATATAAAGTTCATGTGTTGGTATATAAGTCTTGATCTACCTAGGTCTTAACCATCCAGCAGAAAAGTATAAAAATGAAGTATACATCGTGAGGCCATACTATTAAGCTGAGCTGTAAATGGCTATGGTTGACAATTTCTTTGAATAACTCACTATGGTTGTAGAAACTTTACATTTTTGTTCTTTCCTCTCTTCTTTTTTTAACCTTTTCTAAAAATCTATTTTAAAGAGAGCATAGCAGTATGACATTAGAAACCATTCCTATTTAGAAGACCAAGGTGACAGGTACTCAAGCATATTTTTTTTCATTTTTTGAACTCTTTTCTCTTTTACTTTGTTGATTGTAGGGAGGAGGAGCTGGGGGGCTTTCTTTTATCTTTTCTTTTACTTGCTTTTTTTTTGATTTATTTTTATTTTATTGAAGTACAAATATCAATCAGACAGTTTTAAGACACCTTAACAAGACAGATTTGATAAATCAATACATTGAAAACTGTTTTCATAATGTTTTGGTATCGTACAAGGTGCATACATGATATTATACTTACAGACATTATTATAGCTGATGTCTCTTATAAGTAAATTAAGAGAGTGTAGCTGTTTACTTATCTTATTTTTTATACCTGAATTTTATCACATATTCAATAATTAATACTTTCTACCTTGTTATTTTCCTAGTGGTTGTCCATAATACTAGAAGCACACATAATATCCTGTCCAACCATTAGTGCAAATCTTGCCTTTTATAGAATTATGTAGAAGCATGGTGTATCTATCCCAAATGTATTGTCCATGCACACACATCATGATTCTTCCTTTCTATACCCCTTCCTTCGTCTACACCTGTCAAAGATGGGCACTCGGTTGTCTATCAACCAATTTAGGTGCCTGAACTCAACAACACAATCCAACACAGCCCAGCATTACACAACAATAGTGAGTTATCTGAAGAAGCTGTCGACCATAGCCATTTACAGCTCAACTTATTATTATGGCCCTGCATTGTATACCTTATTTTTATACTTTTCTGCTGGATGGTTAAGACCTAGATAGAGCAAGACCTATATACCAAAACATGTAGTTTTTGTTTTTGATGAGGTCAGTGAAGTCCCCTCAGGGTTTATCTTGTAATCCTGTACCTTACTCTGTAGATCTGTGTCATCCATGCGGATGAGTCTGTGTCATCCATGCGGATGAGTCACGGCTAATGCTTGACCAGTTTGCTCTCTATGAGAGCCTGAGAGAAAGTTTTCTCTCCATGTGACTCTCCCTAGGCACGCTATATATATCATCAATCTCTTTCCTCTGTGGCTCCATAATCTCCTTGATCAGAAAATTTGGGGCTCAACTGAATTTCATGATGTTGCAGTACAGGTTCTCCTATGCTCTGAGTCTTCGCTGACCTTGAAAGGATAAGGCCAAAATGTTGGTTGGTCTTGCGGCTCTTCTGTTTCTCCAATTTTGATCTGTGAACTTAGGCTGTTAACCATCCAGAAGAAAAGTTGATTAGTACCCTGCAGCATATGCTGTTCATTTTGTCCTATCTGACTCAATTGTTTTTAGTTGTTGTTGTACATTTCTATTTGTATTTCTTCTTTTCACTTCAAGCATGGTTTTTGTATTACACATTGCTGTCCTCCCTATAGTTGCTTAGATTGCAGATATCAGCATACAGGATTAATCAATTTGAAAATGGTATACATTAACTGGTATCTTAAAAAAACTGATGGAAATTCACCATGTACAACCACCTCAGCCATCATACATATATGCATGCTTTTTCCCACTTCCTTTTTTTCTTATCTTTTCTCCTTTCTCTCATCTTCATTATTTAACCCTTAAGTTCCATTTCTTTCCATTTTAGTATATCTGTTTTACCTCTCAGATTGATATTTTAAAACAACCATGATTAATATGATGTGGGTCAGATGACAGAAGTTGACAACATGTAAGGACAGATTGGTAGGGCAAGCAGAGATGGAAATTACAAAAGAACTAAAAGGAAATGCAAAAGAAAATATCTGTAGGAAATTAATGAATATGGCAAAGAACTACTGAAATATTATTCCTAATAGGCAAGACAGAATGAACCTAAGTTTCCAATAAATGCAAAAACCTATTCCGCATTTAAAAATAAGAAAATTCTGTCATTTGTAACATGGAATTCATTGGCCTAAGAGGAGTTAGTCAAGCATAGAACAGATACCATATGACTTCATTCATATGTGGGATCTAAACATGTAGAATCCATAGAGTTGAAGACTAGAATAAATGTTACCAGAGGCTGAGACTGTAGGGCAGAATTGGCTAAATACTAGTTAAAAGATGCAAAATTTCAATAGACAAGGGAATAAGCTCAAGAGATCTGTCATACTTTTCAATGATTATAGTTGATAAAGTATGTTGTGCAGTTGGAAATTGTTAATAGAGGCCACTGCTGCCTTAGTTTTCCTATGTTACTACAATATATCTGAGGCTGAGATGGGGGTAAAGAAAAGAGGTTTGAGCCAGGCATAGTGGCGCACATTTACAATCAATCCCAGAGGCGGAGGCAGGGGGATTGCGTGCGTTAGAGGCCAGCCTGAGCTACACAGTGAGACCCTGACTCAGGAAAAAAGGAAAAAACAAGACATATACCGGACTTTCAGTTCTGGAGGCTAAAAGTTCAAAGAGCCCTGGGCATTCAGCCTTGACTGAGGGCCTCATGGTGAAGAACATCTTGATGGCAGGGTGTACAAGAGTGTCACTCAGTGAGGCAGGAAGCCAGACAGGGACTAAGGGGTTACCTTCACTCTTTTATAAAATCCCACCCAATGTGAAATCACTGCCCAAGACCAGCACTAGTCCTTCGGAGGCAGTGTCCCCAGTGACCTGGCTACCTTTCTTCTGGTTCCATCTCTTAAAGGCCTACTACTTCGCAGTACTGTCATACATCAAGTTTCCAAATCACAGAACTTTGGGGAAACAGAAAAAACTATAGCATCGCTTGAAAACAGATAAAAATGGAAACGAAGAAGTCACAAACTTTGCAACAGAAATGAAGAATGCTTTGGAGAGACTCATCAATAAACTAAGCACAGACAAGCCAAGAACCAGTAAATGTGAGGAGACGTAAAGAGAAAAGAGAATTGTAGAAAAGATAGAGTAGCGTGTCTGAGAATGGTGAAGCTATTACAAAAGATGCAGTGTGCACAAAGATGATGTGTGAGGGAGCAAAACAGAAAAAGCAATAGAAGAAATGTTTGAGTGATAATGGATGAGAATTTTCCTAAATTAATGTCAGATATCAGAATCATAAATCTGGGAAGCTTGGAGAATGCCAGCAGGATATATGACAAATATTCTACGTCTAGGTAATCATAGTCAAGTTTCTAAAGTACAAAGAGATAGGGAAGATTGTAGAAAAAGCTGGGGAATATAGGTAACTAACTTATTAGAAACAAAGATATCAATTACATCTAACTTCCCTTTAGAAACTACTCAGGCAGGTGCTTAGACCACTGAGCTATGTCTCCAGCCTCTAGAAAACATTCAAGCAAGAAGGAAGCATAATGAAATGGTCAAGGCATTGGCAGGAAGAACCAGCCTAGACCTCTGTACCTAGAATATTTATGTTTCCAAACTTAGGCAGAAATGAATAGCTTTTCCAAGCAACTGATATTGAAGTGTTGTATCCCAGACTGTGACTTCCTTTCCAGCACCTTGTATGCTCTGAGATGGGCTTTGGGATGACAGGGATGCAGTGCTCCTTGATGGAGTAGCCCCCTCATGGGTTTATAGCTGTGTTACCCTTGGAAGATCCATGGCATCTCTCCCCCCGGCTCTTCCCTTCTCTATCTGGTGTCTGACAGCCCAGGCGACCACGTTTCCTCAGCCCCCCTCCCCTGTGAGGTTATCCTGCCTCAGAGTCAACCAGCTATGGTTGGAGATGTGATCCAGAATAAACCTCGGCTCTGCATTGTGGGTGTTGGGTATTTTGCACCAACAAGGAGTGAAGTGAATAAGCCAGGGAGACTGCTTCGCAGGAAATATTAAGAGAAGTTGGAGATAATGTGAATGAGGTGAGATTCTTGATTCTACATAACTAGAGGAAGAATATTAGAAAGGAATAAATGAAGGTAAAGTAAAACTTTGTATTTTATTTGACCCTAATTGACTTCATGGTTAACAATATATTCAAAGTAATGATAATAATAACAATGGCCTATGTGATGATAGCACAGAGAAGAATTAAATATATGGCATAAATATTACAGTGAATGGAAGGCAGAGATTAAAAACAATAAGATCTTTGGTATGGGATAGAGTATTTAAAGGTGAGTTTAGGTTACTATTAAATGCATATAAAAAACTCAAGGCAATGATTCAAAATCACAGTAAGAAATATAGGCAGTAGACTAAAAGAAATAAAAATGAGTCAAAGAGGATGCTCAGTTAAAATGAGAGAAAGCAGAAAAAATTAGGAAAAATAATGACGTTGTGTAGAAAATAAATATGATTGGTTGAAAGGGAAAAACTGTGCAAGCAAAACTTGTTCTTTGTAAAACTTTGTTCTCTTTGAAGCTACCTGGCTCTGTCATTGACTCTTGGCCCCTGCAACCATGAGAGTGTAACCAAATGTACAGGATGCCTGATTGTAACTGGTGGTCATTAATCTGGCCCTGTGACCAATGAGCTCACCCTGCCAGCTCATCAGAACTGTCCTTTCCTGCCTTTGTAACGCCTCTTATGCTTCATCGAAAAATGCTGGCTTACAGACACTTGCTCCCTGGATTTTCTTAGAAGTTATTCTAATCAGGACCAACAGTGCAAAATAAGGTTATTCACTGTCTCCTGACTTCCCAGGTGACGTTCTTTTCCTGGATTCAGTTTTGCTGTGACAATATCGCACTTCAAGTATATTAATGACTAAACATCAGACGTCTAAGTGCATCAATTGAAGGCAAGTACCAGAATGAATCAAAATGAAAAGCCAAACTATTAGTTTCCTGTTGGGAATCTATTTTAACTACAAAAATACAGATAAGGGCTGGGGAGACAGCTCGGCAGTCTAAGCACCTGTATGGCAAGCGCGAGGACCTGAGTTTGATCCCTGGTACCACAGGCCATGCATGTCCCAAAACAGAGCATGGTGACACACACCTGTAATGCTAGCTCTGGAGAGGCTGAGACAGGAGGATCTCTATGAGTCCAAGCTGCATAGTGAGACCTTGAACCAAATAAATAAAAAGATTTAATTTTTTTAAAATTTTGGTACTTTATTAACTTCAGATGTAGAAGGCTTCAGAGGAAGGAGAATTGTTAAGGATGTAAAGGGAAATTGGATCACTGCAAAGAGCATAATCTGCCAGGAAAGCTCCTGATCTTTTGTGCATATGCATTTAGAAACACAGTCAAAATACACGAAGCAAAACCTGCATGAACTCCAAGGAGAAATAGAGGAGTCTGTTACAGTCAAATATGTGACTACACTTACATCAATAAGTGACAGATCCAACAGGGAAGAAATAAGAAGGACCTAGTGGAGCTGAGCAGTACCATCAATCAACTGGATCTAATTGACATTTACAGAATACTTCATTCAACAAGACTAGAATACACAATTTCAGTTGTATGGGTTTTCCTTCACCAACAGTTTGTATCCCAGAGTCAAAAAGCATGTCCGAAACAAATTTGAAAGAAACACTAAAGACAAAAAAATGATAATGGCTTTTTACAATGCTCAGTCAGGTAATGGGGCCCAGCATTGAGGATGGCTAGTTGGTGACATTAAAAAAGAAAACAGAAGAAAAGAAAAGAACTGGGTTTTCTCTTGTGACAACTTGGCTGTTCTATCATTTAGTTGAATTAATTTCTCTGTGTTGTGTGCCTTATCATTTGTGCATATGTAATGCTGAGTCAAACAATGTTTATTGTAATGGTGAGTCAAACTCATCATTGAGTCAATAAACCCTGAGCCAACCTGGGAAGTGCCATTGCATTAGCTTTATTCTGTGTTTGCTGTCCAACTGCTTAGCTCTACCAGTGACCACTGAGGCTGTATTCATGCTCTTTTAAAATGATGATCATAAAATTAATTGAAATTTTAACTTTCTTAGTTGTCACCACTTCTTCAGTGGATTCACGTTTCAGAACCAAATCCTCAGACAGACCATCGAATGCATGAGTTTTATAGCCCCAGACACAGAACATTTGTCTTATGGTCAAACAAGACTGGCTGTAGGCAAGGATTTAAAGAACTTCCTTGGTCTGGTAGCTTTAGCTTCAGATTTGTGTTTTCGGTGTATTGATCACCATAATAAAAAATAATCACACCATCACAGCAGATAATTGCTGAGTCACGGGCTTTGAAGTGCTTGCTTGTGGCATCTGAAATCTGCTGAGTCCTGGGTTTTGAAAATGAAGTTCAGATACAGGCATCTGAACTAGCGATTTGCATTACTAGTGCATTACAGTCGCAGTTGTAGAATTCCACAGTCAGGCCTTCTGGAAACTGCAGCTTTGATCCAAGCATTCTGAGAATGCAAATTCATAAATGGTGAGAAATTAAGAATCATGAACTCAAAATGCTGTAATGGTGCAGCAATGTGCTCACGGAAATGGGGAAGGAAGGACTGAGAACAGGAATAGCCCTGCTGCTGTGGGAAGTCTCTTGGCTTCCAGAGTCATGAGAAGGAGGAACATGCTAACATTTTTTTGCAATCACACATAGCAATTGTTCTATATAGGTTATCGAGAGCATATGAGATTATCCTCATTTTAGAAATGAGGAAATCAAAACTGAGCATAATTTGATGTAAAAAAATCTGCTGGTATATTCCAGAGCTGGGACTTAGTGGCACATTTTCAGAATTGTGTGTGTGAGTGAGCCCACGCCTGCACCCTGAGAATGTGCTCACCTACACCAACTCCATGGAGTACTGATTTTTAAAAATTTATTTTATTTCATTTTTTAATGTTTAAAAATTATGTATTATTTATTTATTTGGTATAGGCTCTCACTATGCAGCTGAGACTCATAATGCTTTTCCTGTCTCAGCCTCCCCAACATTGGGATTACAGGTGTGTGCCATCATGCCTGGTTTTGGCAGTCAGCAAGGTAGCATGGCATGCAGTGCCAGGGATTGAACCTGGGCTCTTGCACTTGCCAGGCAGCTGCTTAGACCACTGAGCTATCTTCTCAGGCCAAGCACTGTTGGCATGTAATAATTACATATACTTATGACATACAATGTGACATTTCAATACATGGGTGCAATGTATGATGATTGTATCAGGGAAACTGATATATCTGCCCCTTAAGGGACATCACTACTTTGCATTAAGGGTCATTACAAACCTTCTCTGTGAGCTATTTTGAAATTCCAATTGTTATCTACTATATGGTAGAACATTAGAAGTCATTTTTCTCACCCAACTGCAATTCTGTGGCCATTATTCATTCTCTCTATAGCCCTTCCTCTTTCCCACTTTTCTCGGCTCTGGTAACCACTGTTTCATTCTCTGTTTCTCTGGTATCACCTTTGAGATGTCTCAAGCAGTGGGAAGTAAGGGAAGGGAAGAGTCGGCGTCTATCTTGCCAGAGTCCCTTCCTAGCTACCAGCAAAATCTCCTAATGATCTGCCGTCGATGTCCAAGAATGGCAAGAGCAGACTCTCACCGGTAAGGTGCTGCCTTATCTGTGGACTGCACCATCCACACAACTGTACTGTTGTCCTTCTCAAATCCAGGGACTGTTCTGAAAGAAGATCTAGGAGTAGATTAGAAATGTGTGAGCCTGTACGTTAGAATTACTTTTTTGTTTTTGTTTTTGTTTTTCAAGCACCCTCAAAGTCCCAGCCACATCTACAACAGTTAATCGCAACCCCTGGGGCTGGAGAGGGTGCACACAGGGGCCCTTCTGAGCTTTCCGGACAGTGGCAGTGGGAGGAAAATCCTGGGAGCCTCAGGTTTATTCCATGGCTTGTGCACAGCAGAGATTTCATGTAGGAATCCAGGGAGGGGCTTTCAAAAAGGACCCATATGTAAACCCAGATGGGTGGAATCAGCATTTGGGCTGGGGCATCTTTCTAAGCCTTCCACTGATTGAGACACGAAGTGCCTGGAAGCTTCCAGCAGGAGCTTCCTGGCCCACATGTGTCTTCTGTAGCCCTTTGTGGACTGGGTTTTGGGGCTCTTCTCCTATAAGTCAACAAACTACTTCTTTTGGCTTAATTAAGGAGAGTTGCTCTTTGGCACCAGCAAGCCCTAGGGCTACCTAAACATCCCATTTTGCCCAGCACTCTTCTGATTTAGCTCTAAAATTCTAGTATTTCAGGAATCTTGGCAGTTACATCAAATGAAGATAACAGGTCACTCTACTTGCCACCAAAGCACCACGGCTACTATATTTTCCTGCCAGGTTTCCTGGGATGCCCTGTCTTTGCCCACCCAGAGGAGGGTTCCTACATGGAACCTTGCTGACTGGCCCTGTCCGAGCGCTGAGCAGGCTCGCCGCATGAGTGCCGAGACACGTCGCCAGCCTGCACTGGCTTCTCCCTCAGCACACACCTTTAGGCCCTTGTCTCCTCTGTGCTCTACACTCCAATTCACTGAGACCCTTGAGGGACAAAGACACTGTAAGCTTCACTTCCACAGTCCTGAGGGGACCATATGGCGTCCCCTAACCACTGCTACTCTGTGCAGAGTCTAAGGACAACTGAAATTCGATGCCCATTCTGTCCTTGTTCTTATTGTCTACTGGCTTCATTGGGCACAGCTGAAGAGCACATTTCCCTTTTAGGTCCTTCCTCCCTTTCTTCCTCCCTCTTTTACCTCCTTCATTCCCTCTTGCTTTTCCTTCATTACTCCTCCTCCTCCTCTTCCTTCTCTCTCTCTCTCTCTGTCTCTCTCTCAATTGTAGCCCTTGCACTGGGAAATGTCTCCATCTCTTTAATACTGTTTGTTTTAAATTTTGAGGCTGAATCTCACCAAGTTGCAAAGTTTCCCAGCCTGGGCTCAGACTTGGGATCCTCCCACCTCAGCCTCCCAGGGGGCTGGGATTGTTTTTTTTTTATTTCTTTTGCCTTCTTTATCTTAAAGAGAAAACAACAATAACAAAGACAAAGACAAAAAACAAAGCCTTGCAAGATAATAAAAGTGATACAGGATTTCAAAACAAGAACAGGAAATTAATAATTATTGTTATATTAATAATATTACATGTTATTATCAAATCTGTTGGTCAGACTATCAGATATAGACATATAAGATTGATCAGTTAAAACATTATTCTTCCTTTCCATAAACCTTGTAATTTTTTTCTTGCTTATTCATTTATTTATATTTTTATTTTCCTTATATAGTTTTTCTCGCTGTATTCCACTTGTGTAAGTAGGGGTCTAAGTTAAGGATTAAGGATTCATTTAAATCTTTAAACTGACATAGGACTTTGCAAGAACTCAGGGAAAAATGGAAAAATCAAGCTACACATTAAGGCCAGGAACCTCAGTTTCTCCCTGAGGTTCAGGAAGACTGGACTGGGATGGCATCTGATCGCTGCTGAGTGAGCCACCCTGGGAGACAAGGGCCTGGCGACCTCTGCTCCAGGGGTTTCCTGGCACAATCACTGCACCTCATTTCTGTTTGCTCACCTCCCACCCTGGTGTGCTCAACTCTCTTGTTCTACCGAGGAGCTGTTACCAGGCCTTCCCGTGCAGATGCCAGACAGGAAACCCTGCTTTGCTCAGTGGACACCCAGGATACCTGCCAGGAGAAATCGTGTTCACTCTAGGCCTCTAAAACAACCACCTCCCACCATTATTGGTCCCCCGTCTGTCACTATGAGCCGGGAGTGAGAGCTTGACATGACTTCCTAGGGCTGTCCACACAGACAGCAGCATGAGTGCAGCAGTTTGTCTTAGCAGCGGTAGGAAACTCTGTGACTGACGTGCCTCATGTTGGGCGAATATGTGGAGGGTGAAGGCAAAGTGCATGGCAAAAGTAAGAAAGTTTTGTGTTTGAACTTTAGTTTCTTTTTTCTTTACTAGTTGACATTGAGAAATTTCCATCATCTCTCCTGTTCTTATCTATAAAATGTAAGATGAAGGTACTTGCTTGTTGGATTTTTCACAGACATTGATTCTCTATAGCCTCCCTCAGCATCCGACATGCAGTAGAACCCTCATAACTGCTGGTTTCCAATATGAACACAAGCACTATAGTCTCGTATCTCTGTCCTCAGCCATCATAATGCACCATGACACAGCAAAAGAGCAAAAGATGGGCTCTTCAATCATTTCTGCTCTGGGCGGAACCTGGGCACATCGGCCTGAGTGTCCAGCTGTCCTCCATCTATCTCTTATGTAATCCAAGCACATGGTCTGAGATCGTAGGCCCTAAACCAGAATCATCAATCTCAGTGCTAATGGAATATAGAAAAACGCTTTCCCTTGGAAGATCACTAAAAGGTCACAGTCTTGTTTTCCTCTGATAGATTTTCTGTCATATTATATAGTAATGTTCTGTTGGGTGGTGAGATTACTGTCCTTTCTGAGAGTAATAGCTACCTCTGTAGCTGTTACTCACCCAGCTTCCCAACCAGGCTGTGAGTTTCTGCAGGGATAACTTTCCAGTTAGTGGCATCTAATTTTTACCCTCTGTTACATTTTAGGACTACAGTAATTATTGATTTTGTCCTGTGTGCGTTACCTCTTCCCATGTCACTCCTCATCTGACAGGTTGTTACAGCGTGCATACTTCTTACTAAAGAAAGTCATTTTTTTAAGCATTTGCTTTCATATATTCACTTAAATATACATGCATGTATGTGCAATTTATGTAAATAATACCTTGTTTCATCATAAATATGCTAATATATGTAAATCTCATTCCTTCCACTGGTACTAAGATGATATCCACTGGGTATGTACATACACATTGCTAGCAATTTCTAGAAAGAAGACCAGTCAGATTAACTCCAGCTCTTTTCTCTCCTACCTCAAGTTTCTTTGTGCACATCACTGAAACCATCATCATGGAACATACCAGAAAAGAGAAGTCTCAGTCAGAAGTGAAGCTCATAAATACATAAGTTTTCCTGACTGTATTTCAGAAAGTTCCTTCAGTTCTGAATTCTCAAGTAGATGAAGACTTGCATTTTCACCCGTGCTCATTAGCATTTAACATGATTCATCTTTCAGAGTTTGGGCAATATGATGTCAACATGGTAATTTGATATTTAGATTTGAGTGTTGTGGATTATTAGCAAGGCTAAGCACATATTCATTCAGCTGAAAAGTATTTTTCCTGGCTTTCCGCATGAAGATCTTTCTCATGTCCCTTATCCCTTTTTAAAATTGGATTATGGGCATTTTCTCTGTTCATCTGGAGAAGCTTTACATTTGTTATAGATATAGAAAGACAAAGCTCAACCTGTCATTTTAATCAGAAATCATCAGCTCTGAGTGAATAAAGTCTCCGTATCCTTTCCTTTAATCTGTGAAATATTTGGATCTTAATTAAGAAAGCCTTTTCCATCACAAAAACATCCCATATCTTTGCCTGTTAGTTTAGCAGATTTACTTTAACTTTTTTTGTGTTTTTTTTTGAGACAGGGTCTCACTATGCATTTCATGCTGGCCTTGAACTCACTCTGTAGTCCAGGCTGGTCTCAAATTCATGGTGATCCTCCGGCTCAGCCTCCCAAGTGCTACAATTACAGGAGTGTACCACCAGGTCTGGCCAGATTTACTCTGTATCGAAGTTTAGGCCCCAGATTTTTTTTGTGTGTGTACATATGTCAGGTAAGAACCACCTTTATGTCTCTCAATAGACTGTCAGCCTGTTCATCAATTATCATTGGCCAAGCGACAGCTCATCATCACTGGCGGTAGGAGAGCCACTGTTATATGCTCTATGCTCCACATATACACACGGTTCGCTCTGCTGGATGGTCCAGCTATTCTATTGCTTTTTACTCAATAGCACATTTTTTTACTGAAATATTTTTGTACTATGTGTCATTCTAACATAGATTAACTCCCTGTATTAATGAGGGCTCCCTAGAGGAACAAAATCAATATAAAATATATGAATAACTATACAAAGGGGTTTATGAGGCAGGCTTAGAGCATCAGAGGCAGAAATGTTACTATCTGAAGGGCCAAAGTAGAAGAATCCAAAATGGCTGATGGTGTGCTGGAGAGTGAAGACTCCAGTAGCAGTCAGAATGGAACCCTGGAAGCTCCCTGTACAGTCACTCCTGGGTGTCTGAATGGGAAGACTGAAAAGTCTGAGTGCGTGGAAGGCTGGAAACAGGAGACCAAGGTTCATAGGGATGGTAGAAGCCTGGAGCTCTTCCAAAAAAAAGGAAATACTCCCTTCTTTCCCTTTTTATTCTGTCCAAACTATGAGGTTGGTACCATCCATGTTCAGGGCATCTTTCCCCCTTGCAGTCTGCTGGCCTTTCTGTTCCTCACCCACAGATCCTTCCACAATGGAGTGCTTTGCTCGGGGGTTCTTACTCAAGTCAAGATGGTGAATCACAGTTAAGAGTTACCACACACTATGTTATTTGTCATTTTTAGAATATATTTAGTAAATAATACACTGTAAAATCCATTTCTTAATTCCTCCTATAGGAGATAGTTGCAATAATAAAACCTGGGCATCTGAAAGAAACCTGATGTGGAGTAGAAAATTTATGCCAAAATTTAAAATGCAATTGAGTAAGATATAAATTCAGGGTAGCTAACATAAATACACTAGATCTCCCTCTCCAGGGCCTTATGCAGGAAAATACTCTTCAACAATACCAACCACTAAAATTTTTGAATTAAAAAAATTATTTTACACTCAGAAAGTTAAATATGCATGTAAAATTCCCCTGAAATGAGAACAAGGAGGAAAATCAATGAAACCATGAGAAAGGGTCAAGCAACTAAGAAGTCATCAACTGGGAGATGGTTGGAAGTTTTAGAAGTGTGAAAGTGGGTGGACTAATGGCTCCTGAGTGCAAGTCTGGAACACTAAGTGCTTATTGCTGGCAAAGCCAAGGAATCAGAGAGGCAACAGCATCCGTGGAAGAAAATGCTGGAAGAAAATGCAGAACTGTTGAAAGGTCAATGAGAAAGCATTCTTGGAACTCAGAAAAATACAATGAGGAAAGCAAAATATTGGAAGACAAGGGCAGAAGATAGAGTAGCTGTTTTCCCTTAAAGCAACAATGCACCAAACATGAAAATTGTAAGAACAACAACAAGGAAAAAAAAAAAAAAAAAAGAATTTAAAAGACCAATTTTCACTTTGGGAGGGCCAACATTCAAATAACTTGAGTTCCAAAATAGACAGAGAAGTAAAGTAGAATGAAGAAAAATCACCAAGGAATAGTACTAGAAAGATTCTCGGGTTTTCAGGCATGAGTGTCCATATTAAATGATGCCATTGGACAGTGGGCACAAAGCAAGAAAAGGAATTTCATGAAGCCAGCAATGGTGATATTTTAGGACTCTGGGAAAGGGACAAAACACATATGCCAAAAATAGCAAATACAAAAGATGACATATTGAAATATACTCATATAATAAGCAATGTCTTACCCATCAGGAAGAAAAAATATTTTCAACCTAGACTGTTGTATTACCTGATCCATCAATCTTAGATGAGGATAAGATAAAAAAACAACAACAACAACAAAAAAAAAACTTTAAGTTATGGTTGCCCAGTGCAGCAGTCCTTTCTGAGAATAGTTTGTACTTCTGAAATGTGACAGTAATCTTGAGAGGAAGGTAACTGTGATAGCTACAAGAATTCACAGAAGAAGCAGAGAGTATTCCTGGGATGTTAGTGAAAGTCTATCAGTAGTAAGAGAAGGTCCTCTGGGTAAGTGAGAAATCATGGACGGTTCGGAAGTGTTGGGAGATGACTTCTCCGAATTGGAGAGTTGCTGTAGCTTGGATTTGGACTGTTTCTCAAGGCCAAGTGTTGAAGGCTTGGCCCCCATCCTGTGGCACCAGTGGAAGGTGGTGGAACCTTTTAAGGTGGCACCTGGAGGAAAGAAGCAAGGTCTTTGGGATGTGCCCCTGGCCAGGACTGGAGGCCCCCGGGCCCCCCTCTTTTGTTTTCTTTCCTTCTTAGCCACCAGTGGGCTTCCTCCACCAGGCCTGCTTGCTATGATGTATGGTGCCAAGACAGGCCTCAAGCAGCAGGGCCTCCTTGCCCTGGACTGAGGCCTCTGACACTGCAAAGCAGAGCATTTTTTCTCCTTCTCAAGTTGATTATCTCAGCTGTTTTGTCACAATGATGGAATGCTAGAATAAGACTGAAGTCTTTACTAGAGTCGCTTAAAATTCAACTCAATTTAAAATTCATGGACCAGAACACCCAGAGTGGACAATATAAAAGCTTTGGTAAAGTGGAAGAAACTTAAAATAGCAAATTTGGTAGCAGAATAAAGTAACTATAGTAAAAGCCAATAACAAACAAACATATTCAAATAGTGATCATCTCCTTCATTTGCCTGGAAGCTATGGACCCCCCCCCAGCTTTGCACAGGAAAATCCTACCACAGTCGCGGCAAATGGGTAGCTCCTATTCCATAAATCTATTGCAGAAAACAGAGCTTGGAAATAAACTTCCAAACCCATTTTATGAAGTCAGTTAATAACCTCGGCACCAAAACAGAGCAAGGAAATTACAAGCAAGGAAAATGACACACTGATTTCACGGGGACACATACATTCAGAAATCAGAGATTGAATGTGGCTAATGGAACCCATCAGTGCATTTTTAAGTTAATGAAACAAAATTATGAAGAGGTTATTCTAGGAAAACAAGAATGCCATCGGAAATGATACAACATCGTGTTATTATTTGCATGATTAGAAAATTCATCAATGCAGTGTATTACCTGAACACACATAAGGAAGGAAATCATTAGATTTTTTCAATACATTCATTAAAATAATACTAAAACACTCAGTGATACTTACATTGAAAACTCCAATAAAAGAGGCCCAGCTGAGAATCTAAGAAAGAATAACAGTATCTAGTAAAATAAGCACTAGTGTACAGTAGTGAATTATATGCCTCTAAACCAGAAATAACAACTGAGAAAATATAATCAGCAGAAAGATTCAATTTGGGATAGAAACCAAGTTTATAAAATATTTACCATGACGTAACAGAAATAATTCATGAAATCTGCGTAGAGAACAAAATTACTCCTCTAAAATACTGAGTTAATTAAACTCCTTTTAGGCATAATTCACTGAGACCCATTTGACTCCAAGAGTGCTTACCATGGTCATTGCTGAAATACTCTGTATTACCGTCGTGTCATGGTTGATCTAACCACTCCTCCACCGTGTGACGCTCAGCTTGCTTCCAGCTTTGGGCTACTAATAATAAAGTCAATTTCCTTCAAGCCGATCTACCAGAGCACCTGACATATTTTACACTGCAAACAGCAGGGAAAGGTAAATTTGAAAATATAAGCCTAATTTATGGCATGCTAATAAAGCTACAAGCAATATGAAAGGGTATCTCTTACTTCCTCTCTAATGACGGCAACTTGTGTCCTCCAACTGGCCCTTGAGTGGCTTCTGGGATTCTTTTGCACAAGCATGTTCACATTGTACCTTTACCAGCAGCATCTTGTAATTACATCCTTATCTGCGTGTGTGCATTGGTTCTAATCTTTCTTAGGCTGAGTGGCCTTCCATTGTTTTGAAATTTCATCCTTTGTTGAACTTGTCTCTTTTTGACAGGCTTCTAGGGAGTTTCTTTTCCTTTTGTTAATATAAACAGTACTGTTTATTTTTGTAGGAAATATTTGAACGTATACTTCAATGTATACATTACTCAGTATCCTGTAAGGTAGATGAACTATTTTAGTACAAATGATACAAATCACAACTTTGTTAGGTCTTCCTAAATAGTTGCACCCATTGAGATGTCCCATAATAGTGTGTAGCAGGATGTCTTTCCTTAAATCCGTAAGACTCTGAACTTCATTAAAATTCTTAATATTCACTGACTTTCTAGGCTGCCTATGGAAAGGTGTAGGTCACGTTTTTGCCACTTGGTCAAAAAATACCTGACACCTACGAATTAAAGGAGAAGGGTCTTACTTGACTCATGGCTTCAGAGGATTAGTCCATGGTCTGCTGGCTCCATTGCAGAAGTGCTTGGTGGGAGAAAGCTGCTAAGACCATAATAACGGGGCACCAGGAAGAAAGGAAGGAGCCATCACTGCTCCAGTGACCCACCTCTTCCCTCCTCACCCCCCCAACTGTATGTTCAGCAATAAACTCATGAGTTAATTTACTTATGACTGCAGTACCTTGCTGACAGAATCACATCCCACAGCCCCATCTCTGAGTGTGTGCAAGTGTTGTGGTTATTTCATATCTGAACCATATGGGTATCTTGCCATCACTGGATCTGGACTATCTCTCAAAGTCTCTGTGTTAAAAATTGGCCCCTCATGCTTGGTACTGTTAAGGAGGTAGTCTAGTTTGAGGTCTCTATGTACCTGGGGACATGTCTTCCAATAGGACAGAGGGATGCTGGCCCCCTTCTGCTTGCTTCCCAGAAGGAAATGAGAGGTTTTGCTGTAACAGAGTCATCCACCATAGCAGGGTGCCACAGGCCCAGGGCCATGTGGCCAGTACATCACGGAATGACTCTTCTTAAACTGTGGGCAAAAGAAGCTTTACTTCTTACAAATTAAACTATGCCAAGTGCAACCGTGACAGAAAACTGACTGATACCTCAGATTTAAGTTAAAGCAGCATTAGAAAGTTTTTTTGTTGTCATTGTTGTTTTTCTGATAGCCTGACAGAGTTCAGGCTGGCTTTGAACTCACTGTGTACCCAGGGTGCCCTCAGACTCACAGAGTTCTTTCTGCCTCAGTCTCCTGAGTGCTGGGATTAAAGGTGTGCACCACCATGCCCAGCTTGAAAGGCTGTATTTTGAAGTCCCTTCTTTCTTCAATCACATAGAGAAAACAATTGTCAAAGAGGAAATAAAAACCTAAAAATATAGAATGAGGCTACAAACCAGGAAAACCATTTCAGTGGCTAGGAAGCTCAGGAAAACAAAGCTGAGGGCCTTCCAGAAGCCCCTGGCTCCCAGAGGAAGCAGGACATGAGGCCTGCCAGTGGCGTGGAACAATATCTTCCAGGCTGCAAGAGAATTTTATGTGCAGTATATTTTTCAAGAATGATGCAAGTGGCAATATCATTCTTTAGTCTCTCCATATTTCCAGTGGATACACAAAAGAGGGATGAGTGAGACATTAGATCCCTTGATAGCAATGAAGTCAGATAATCAAGTATTCCTACAAGCCCAGAATGCAATAGAATGAAGAGGAACCTGTGGCCTCCCAAGGCCTGGATGGCTTTAATAGGTGACAATGGTGTCTGGAACCTTCTGTATAACCCCCAGGCAGCACTGGAGGGCACCTCAAATGTGTGCACGAGGCCCTGGGATCAGCCTCCAGCATCACCCCTGTCCAAGGAAAGTGATTACGACGGGGCCAGTTTCCTGGGCAGGTGACCCATCCGTGCTCAGTGAGGTCCTGTTTGGAGGATTTTAGTTGCTGTCAGGATTTGTTCCTGGTATTTCTAGATATTAGTTTACTCTCCAGGGAATAGCTGGCCAGCAATGTCCTGCCTCTTCTCTCTGTTGGCTGTTTCCTTTGCTGGGGAGAAGCTTCTTAACTTCACGTAATCCCACTTGTTGATTCTTGATGTTATTCTTTGTGCAATTTGGGTTCTGTTTAAAAAAGTCTGCCGTACCGGCCTGCTGAGATGGCGATGGTGGCTGTATGTGGTGGTGCGTGCCTGTAATCCCAGTGCTTGGGAGGCTGAAAACAGGAGGATCACGAGTCTGATCTGTGCAGTAAGACCCTGCAGACCCTGACTATGTACATAAAAAAGTCCTTGCCTACACTACAACTTTAAGAGTTTTACCTCTTTCAACTTTCAGCAGATTATGAATGTTTTAATACTCAGATATTTGATCCCTTTTTATTTTATTGTAGCACATGGTCTAACTTCACTCTTCTGCATGTGAATAACCTTTTCACCCGGCATCATCTGTTAAAGAGGCTATCTTTCCTTCAGCATGTTTTTGGCCCCACTGTCAAATCCCAGGTAGCTGAATGGGCCTGGGCTGTTTCAGTGTTCTCTGTCCTGTTCTTCTGTCCCACGCATCTACTTTTGTGGCAGCACCATGCTGCCTTTATCACCATAGCTTTGTTGTATAATATGAAGTTTAGAATTGTGATGCCTTCTGCTCTGGTATTGTTGCCCAGGATTTCTTTTTTATTCTGGGTGTATTCTGATTTTACATGAATTTTAGGTTTTTTTTTCTTTCTGTGAAAAAAAATGCTGTTGGTGTTTTTATTGGAATCACATGAGATCCATACAATTTTAGTAATATGGCCATTTTGGCACTACTCACGCTGCCTATCTGTGCAGACAGCATCCTTCTGCATGGCTGAAATGTAAGCTGGCACAAGTGTGATAAAAATCAGGATGGGAATTCTTTGAAGAACTAAACATTGAAATCCCACTTGGCCCAGCTCTTTTCCTTGAGGGGATCCTCCTGGAAGGGTTAAAGGCACCATATTACACTGACACATACATGACCATGTCTACCGCAGCACAGTTCGTAATTGCTGAACCCGGAAGCGGTCTCTGAGTCCACCCATTAACAGGTCAGTAGATAAAGCAAGTGTGCTATGTTTATGCCCCAAGGCATGCTGCACAGCCCTAGATAAAAGATACGTAAGAGCCACATGTAGGAAAGTAGATGTGCTTGATATTTTGTGAAGTACATCGGACACACAAGCTTAGTTATCACATGGTTTCTCTTATGTGAGGATTCTAAGGCATGTCAGGGCCCAGAGCTCGTGAGGGTCTCTGTTCACTTGCCAAGTATCCACGTGTACAGGCAAGCACAGTGCAGACAGTGGAGAGACCCACCACAGCAAGCTGGCAGAGAGACCGCAGAAGGGAAACTTTGTTTAAAGAACAACCCATTTTCTTTCCTTTGAACAGAGGCCTGTGTTTTTACTTTGTCCTGGGCTCCACAAAGTTACCTACCAAGCCTCCAGTGGTTGCTTCCTGGAAATTCCAGCAGGACCACTTTTGAAACCAGCTCTCACTGGGAAGGTTTTGCTTCCTTTCAAAAAAGTGTGAGCAGGAAAAGCTGAGTCAGGTTGGGCACCCAGAGGAGATAAGAGTGCAAGCTCTCAGGGATAAGCCAGCCTCTGTTCTAGGAGGAAGCCCCAGAAGGAGGAGAAACTGATGACTACAGTATCTATCTCAATCTGGACAGGAGAAAGGGTCCAGGTACAGATTTGTGCAGGTGCTATGGTTTGAATGTGGTTCACTCTCTCCCAAAATTTGTTGGAGGTTAATTCCCACTGTTGAGGAGGTAAGAGAGGGGAAGATAATCTGAGAGTGGGGCTCACAAGTCAGGGGTATCTATGAGAGCTAATTAGAAGTAGATAAGGTTGTCAGGACAAAGCCACTGTGATTTAATGCTGGTGGCTTATCAGGAGAGTCTAGGACACACACACACACACACACACACACACACACTGTTTCTCACCCTGCTCCATGACTGCCAGCAAAAGGCTGTCATCAGATGTGAGAAGTCGCTCTTGAACCTGCAGAGAAATGATCCTAAATAAGCCTCCTACTGAGTCTGTGAGGGCTGTGTTATTAGCTCTAGAGAAGCAATTAAGACAGGATGGGAGGGCTGGGGAGATAGCTCTGTAGAATAAGCACTTGCCTGGAAAGTGTAAGGTCCTGAGTTCGATCCATGATAAAAAAAAAAAAAAAAAAAAAAAAAAAAAAAAAAAAAAAAGACAGGAGGGGAACAGATTTAGACTTGTTCAAAAAGTAAAGCATTGTACTTTCTAATATGTGTCAGACATGATAGTAACAACAATTCAAACAAAGAAGCAACACGTGTGTGTGTGTGTGTGTGCTGCAGTCTGATATGATTTTCAGAGGGGGACAGCTGAGGAGAAAAAGACCCCTAAAGAGTGGGGAGAGCAGGCTCACACTGGGGCTTTGGGAAGATGGGAAGAAGTCCTTGTTGCCATGGCCACTGGAGGTGCTGCTGCTTTGCAGGAGAGCCGGCAGCTTCTGGTCACAAGCTAAGTGCACATTTGGCTGGAAAAGGGGAAGCCAAAGCTCCGTCCCTGCTTTAGTCCATCAGATGTCTAATCTTTCATTTCCTCTTTCCAAGCCTCCCAGAGAACTTCTCTAGTCTAACAAAAACAGCAGCAACACCATCACCAACACCACTATCACGAAAATACAATGAAAGGTTCTGAGAAACAGTTTGACTTGTCCAGCTGACCCTTGGCAAAGGCACTACAGTGTGGTCGGACAAAACACTCAATTCTGCCTCCACCCTGAGAACATGAAGGACCAGGACCGAAATACTCTTTTCATGTGAAGTCAGTAACCATGTGGAGTCACAACTACACAGTCATTTTACAGAAAAAGGAAAGTTATAAAGAAAAAAAGAGAAAGAAAACAAAAAGTTTGCCAGTAAGATAATTTGATGAAAGGACTAGAAATATACCAATGTATGAAATCTGCGTCATGCTATTTTAAATATATTTTTTCAAATGGATACAAAAGATGGGAGACCACATCTAGGTGATAGAATTCAGGAGCGAAAGCAATTTTAGAAAAATACCACTTTACAAGTTAGTAGAGAACAGGTGGCCAAGATACATAATACCAAGACACATGTAGAAAACATTTTTAAAAGAGAAGAGTTTGAAAGGGCTTGAGTGACAATGACAACGTAAAGGACTAGTGCTGTGACCATAGTAAACCTAAAGTACAAAGTGAAGGAGAAATCCAAAGTGGTGGGGCAGGACAAAAACCCAGAATTTTATTTATTTTAAAAATAAAAAGAAACTGGAAGATTTGAAATCATAGGATAAAAGAATATTGAGTATAATTGGAAAATTCAACCTAGAACAACCGTATCAAGACACAGTTTAAGCATGAGACTTTAAAGAAAAGGGCAAGAAAACAGAATAGAAAAAAAATAAAATAAAAAGAAAATTCAACTGCCATCCTACCTTTCAAGAGCAGTACTTTATGCCAGAAGGAAAGGAATAATATATTTCAAAATACTTGAACTTTTAATAAATGATCCAAGGATTTTATATCTGGGAAAAGTGACTTTCAAGTACAAAGGGAGCAAACTGTCATCAATATGCAAAAACTAAAGGGACATTTTCCATGACAGTTTTCTTGAGCATGTTCCAAGAACAAGAGATTACTAGAGAGACTGTGATGCAAGGACTGGTGGGGACCATTAGCTGTGTACTTCTGTGTAGAAGGAACACTGAAGAAGAAACGGGAGGGAGCATATCATGTTGAGGTCATGTGCTCTGAGGCAAGCTTTTTAAAATGAGGAGGGAAAAATCTCAAAGCTAATTTTTAAGCATCCTTTGTGTTGGTGCCAGTGCTGCTATTGTTGGTCTAAATACACTTTGCTTGCAATGCGACACGAAGAAAAGTAATACTTTCATTATTGTGATTTAATTATCCTCAGGAACTCCAAGAACCCAGACTTTTAGGAGGTGAAAATTTAAGATAGAAAAGCTTAAGTAAGCACTCTGTATTCTTGAATTAGAACTCATAAATAGATAGCTATATAGAGACAGGCTGGTAGATAATCTTAGTTCTGTCTACTGTAGAGGCTTAAAAGTAGTAATTTCAAGTAAGGGAAACCAGAGAGATTTTAGATAGAAGTTAAGATGCCTGACTGCAGATCTGGGGCAGGATATGCACACAAGGAGCCTACAAGCTAAAGTAAAGATCATCCTGTGAGACGCCAAGACCATCGGTGTGTACAAGGTATGTGGGATACCACTTAAGGAATCTTCCAGTCACTAACGACTGGGCGATATGGGCATCAGGAAAGGCAATGATTCTAATCAAAGCAGACCAAATAGGTGTGAACCTGTGACACAGTGCTAGTGCAGACCTGCGGAGATAGGAGGAAATGTGCAAGAGTTTCCATGGGGTATGTGACTGTGTGGGACATATGGGGTGAGCGAGAGGTCTGGGGCAGGACTCAGACTGCCGAGTAGCCAAGGGAAGCAAGGAGGGAGAAGTTGAGTGGAAGAGTCCTGAAGTGCCAGGTAGGAGTGCTCAGCAAGGTGACTGTGCACCCTCCAGTCAGGTGTCAGGAGTGCTCGGCATCTCCCGGGGAGAGCAAGAAGGGTGTCAGTGGTTCACAATTGGAGAGATGGACATCATTGCTCTGGGGCTGAGATCCTTGTTGGATTACGCTATGTAAGGATGGAAGCCTGCATGGACACACAAATACACACACACACACACACACACACACACACACACACACACACACACCCTTGGCTAGTTAACCTTATGAATTCTTAGGAACCTGTTCATTGTTTTCAAGTCTTATAATTAAAAGGAACAGTAGTTTAACTTTCTATGGAAACTACTAAGGAACTTAACGAGCAGATGTGGTGGTATAATTAAAGGAAGAAGGATTATGGAATTAGAGCATGGCCAGTTTTGAGCACCTACAGATTAAAAAGATCTGAATACTGCTAAGAACCTGAGGCTCCAGAAAAAGCAAGATAAGCAGGCATGATGTGCTTCTTGACAAAGACATGGTAGCTGCAGGGGTGCAATCTTCCCCCCAATGTGAAATCTGAATTAGATTAAGTTTATAGATTATACTACTACTTTGTAGAAAGTCTAGAAGGCAAACAAAAAGCTCAGACTTCACCTTGAAACCATGACCAACAGCATTTTGACTCTACAGATTGGTTTCTTTACCAATAAAATGACTTAAGGGCATAAAAACACAAGAGCAGTAATAGAAATATTGTGAATGTCAGGCTAAAGTACACTCTGGTGATTACAGCTCCTCAACTAGATAATGAAATTATAATGAAGAAGAACAAGGATTCGCATAAAACCTAGGGCAGTGCGGAGCTCCTTTTGTTAGGGGAGGGTTTTGCATGCCTTAGGAAGACTGCATGACCTCCTGACATCACTGGGTTCTGCTTTCATCATGAGTGAGGTTGGAAAAGCATCTTCTTCTTGTGTCCCATCAAGCAGCGCACTTTAAGATTATAGCTATTTGCACATGCTGCTTGTATGAATGGACAGGGGCCACTGAGATATTTCACACATGCACATGTTGGGTATGGATCACGCCTCTCTGCCTGCCCCATCACCTCCTCCACCCGCAGACCCCCTCCACTCCCTAATAGCCCCTCCTCTACTGAGTGACACACTTGATCTAAACTGCATTCTGTACTCACATGACTTGGACATAAGAAGATGAACAGAAAATACAGACATCTGCAGCTATAACAGGAAGGTTACACTGCGCATGCATCCACTAAAATAAAACTAGAGACGTAAGTTCATAAGAAAAATAAATGGAAGAAGAGGAGCTAAGAAACAGTCTGTTAATAAAATTAAATATTGTCTATTTAGACTATGTGGGTAATGTTAGTTAATTCATAGATGAAAAAAGAATATTTAAAATCTGTTCTAGGAAAGATACGGTACACGTGCGAACCTATTTCATGGAACACACCTAGAAAACTGGAATAGAACTCATAAGCAATAATGTGGATACTTTGAAAAATAAATACCAGTAAATAGATCTGACCAAACTATCAGAGCACAATTTGTCAGTTAATGGTTGGCAAGTGTAACATTTCCCCTGGCATGTTTCCTTGCCTGGAGTCCATGCAGCTGGAATAATAGGATCCAGCACTATGGTCCAGACAGAGAATTCCATAAGAAACTTACTAGTTTGGGCTCAAGCAAGAGAAGAGAGAATTGCAGAGACTGAAAGAAATCCCTTGTGTATCCTCTATTATCTCAGCTCTGGCAATCAGGAGAGCATCAAGAGTGTGAGCAGCCAGAGCAGAAGGCTGCAGGAGCCCGATATCTGGGCAAGGAACGTCCCCCTGATGTTTGCTGTAGATGCATCTCCAAAATAGCAGGGCCACTTGCAAGTGCTGTTTGGTGTTTTGTGCTGCTGGGGCCTTCTGGGGATTGTGGAACTGGACATTTTTGGCTATAGGACTACAAAGATTGATTTTAGTGAAGCAGAAGAGAAGAGGGGAAAGGAAGGAGGAGGGGCGGGAGGGAGGGAGGGAAGGAGGTGGAAAGTGACACCATAATGTTGTTTCTCAACTCCTGGACTCACCTTTGAACTGCAAGTTTAAGAATCTGCTCCTAAGCAACAATTTCAAGACTTTGAGACCTGAGGTAATCAGTGGATCTATGCTAAGATCCCTGACTGATCCTGAGTGGGGCAAATCCAAGACAACCTGAGGAGCTCTGAAAAGCCTGGAAAATTATATGTAGGAAGCTAAAGCATACACATGTCTTCTTCATAGGATTTAAATTAGACCAAGGTCTGATAACTTAATATTAAACTACTCAAAATTATACTACTTTTTAAGAACACACATACACACACAACTCCATTTGCACTACAAATGATAATGAGGAGAGTTCAATAATATGTTGGCTTCAAAATGAGTATAAAAAATACTTGAGAGAAATTGCAAGCCAGCTTAAAACAAGCTCTAAGAGTTAAATGGAGACTTTAGAACCTAACACATCCATTAATGGAGATTTTTAAAATTTACTTTAGTGATAACGAAAGAAAGGAGATGAAATGTCAGTGGACTCAACAACAGATCAAAAGAAAAGACCCAGTCTGAATGAGTTAGGAGGAAAGATGAACAGAACCTAAGCACAGGTAGTACTAAGTGGTACAGCAGGAGTCGGGCCAACCAGAGTCCAAGAAAGACTGTGGTGCTACAAATGTACTCCAAGGTATCAGAGCTAAAACTTGCACAGTTTGGCTAAGACAAAAGGAGAAAGCGTAAAGCTATGGATTCAAGAAGCTCAACAACCAAAGGCATCCATTCCAACATACATGAGACCAAAGTTTTAGAAAACCAAACACAAAGAAAAACGCTTGAAACTTATCACAGAAAAATGACATGTAACCTCAATAGAAACAAGGACTTGAATCACAGTTGATTTCTCAGCAGAAACCGTGAGGGCCCAGGCCAGTGTACATTCTGACAGTAGTAGAAGGAAAAAAAAAAACCAAAAACAGACAGAACAATATTATATCTATCAAAACGTTTCTTAACAATATGCACATGACAAAGATGGTTTTTCCCCCAAACATATTTCATTTCTTCACTCACTATAGTATTATTAAATTAGTAACTTTATTCTAATGTCACATAAAGCCCATTGTACTCTTATAGCTTTCATTTAAAATGTACACAATTTTACCACATGTAATTTGTAGCTTAATGTGGAAAGTAAGAAAAAACAAGAGTGTTGACTGGTGGGGTTTCTGTGACAACCTATAAGCTGGTTCTGAAAGCATCCAAGGTGAGACAGACATTCATATGGATGCATTGTCATTTGTGTGTGACAAAGTGGAACTGTAATCCAGGGGAGAAATATGGCCTTTCCAATAAGCGGTGCTGGGACATTTGTTTGAATCTTATCCTGTCTCAGAGCATACACAAAAATGAATCACAAAATTGACTGTACATCTAAATGTGAAAGACAGAAAAGTAAACATTCTGGAACAAAACATGAGAAAATATTTTTAACCAAGACACAAAGAGTGTTAAGTACAAATGGAAAATATATTAATTGGATTTTATAAAGATCCTCACATTTTGTTAAAATACAATATCCAGAGAGTGAAGAAGAAGCCACGGAGTGGAGGAAGATACCTGCAGCCTATTTTTCTGGTAAAGAATCCTTACATAAGAAACTTGAACAGGAAAAAGAAATCAGCCCAATTAAAAGTATGGAAAGAGCTTGGAATAGTCCTTTAATATAAAACACATATATACATTTTCAATAACTGTAGACAAATTTTCTGAGTATCATTAGGTAGCAGGGAAACTGATAAGAGTGCCAGTGCCTCTCAAAATACTTATAAAATTTTTTAAAATGTATTTCGTACAGTGTCTCATTACAAAGATATGACTCATATCGATTCTCCTGTTCTCAGCCTCCCAAGCGCTGGGTTTTCAGGGAGGGTGTCATCACGCCCAGTCCCAATCCCTGTCTCAGCATGCCCACTGGGCAGGACTGGCATGGCATGCCATGGATCAAACCTGACCGCTGCCCCCTGCCTAAGCAGGCACTTTAGTCTACTGAGCTGTCTGGCTGGCCCTAAAACTATTTGAAAGTGGGAAAATCAAGTATTCATGAAGAGACAAAGTAGCTGTATTCCATAGAAATACACCCACCCACCTAGAGGTCAGTTATAATAATGTTCATCATAGCACTACTTTTAATTGCTCCAAATTGGAAAACACCCACAACTTGAGTGCTTAGAATTTCATTGGATATAGATCAACATGCAAATATCAAATATATTCCTATGCATGCATCCGTGATAAATGAACCTTTAAAATGCAATTTTAATAGCATCAGAAGATAGTGAATGTTTATGAATGATTATTATAAAAGTTTTAAATATCTGTATTTAAAGTTATATTATTAAGAAAAATTAAAACAGCCTCAAATAAATGGAAGAAAACATCCTAGATCTGAGGACTCAAAATGAGAAAGATGTAAGCCCTTCCTAAGTTGGTCTAATGATTCAATATAATTCCAGTAAATTATTAAGAAATGGGTTACACTAAAATAAAGAGTAAGGGATATTCAAGGAAATCTTTTTTTTTAAGGTAATCTTGAAGAAATAGAAAAATAAGAAAAATTCACACTATGAGTCATAAAGATTAATTATGGTAATATAATTAAGAAGATGGTGTGACACTGGAGCAAGAATAAGCAACCAGACCAGAGCCACACCTGGACTCTCACCCCACACATGAAGGGGACATCATAGTTCAGACAGAAAACAATCATCTCTTCCTTAAGTGAGAGTGGGTCAACTGTACATCCATGTAAAACAGTGGAGCTCTGTTCCTGAACACTCTCCAGCGTGCTCATGAAAGCTAATTCCAAATAAGTTTTAAAAATTCCAATGCATAGGTTGAAACCATGCATTAGAAGAGCACATGGGATGATACCTTCACGACTTTGGAACAGGAAGGAGATCTAAAGCAGAAGGCTATAAAATGTGCAAACCATGGTTGGAAATGTTGACAAACTGAGCTCCACAAAGACTGAAAATGTCTTTTCTAAGGACCAGGGAAAAGGCTTGGTAGAATAAGTGCTTGTCTGGCAAGTGCAAGGGCCTGAGTTCAATCCCCAGTTCTGCCAAAAAAAAGAAAAAAGTTTTTTCTTGAAAAGATTCCATCAAACTTAAATATTAAGCTAAGTTCTGTAGGGTTCTATGAGATAGAATCTTAAATTTGTTTGAAAATATAAATAGCTCCAAATATGGTTCATGTTAATGTACATAACATATTTCTTATTTACAAATTCATATTTGTTACTTAAACAAAAGATAATTTACTACCTACATATTGGTAATGTATATGATGATAAGCATATAGATGATGGAAAAGTAAATGGAATTCTGTTGTTAGAAGATCTTCACAGTTTGGAGGAAGTAGCACAATGTAACTATAACAAACACACCAAAGTTAATGATACATACAGCAATTCCACATGATAAATGCACAGTGCTATAATTTAGAATAGAAAGTAAATGAAATAGTGCATAAATTTCTTTATAGTACTCCTATTTCTTTACGTATTGTTTTGGTATTTAGTACAGCATCTACAGGGCTTCACTATGTAGAGCGCAGTCATAGTGATCCACTTGTTTTCAGTCTCCCAAATGCTGGGATTACAGGTGCATACCACCATGCTCAGCCTCAGTTGCCATCTCAGCACACCCAGGGGGTGGGGAGGGAGATTAGAATAATCATCAAAGATAACAGTTTAAAAATTCAAACTTTTATGAAAATAGAAAATATGTGGAACAGTACCACCAATTCATTCACTTGGCACTAATTTCAACAACTTTGAAACACAGATTGTTTTTCAAGCACATATAGAATGTCTACAAAGGTAGAATATTTGCCATATACTGGACCAAAAGCTTGTAATCACAGCTTTATAAAGCATACAGTTTATTGGTTGGTCTTATCAACATTTAAATAAGAAATACCATCTGGCCCAATTTCAGAAGCTGTGAGAGGGTGAAGCATCTTTCAGCTTATTTGGTGAGACTATCATAATTTGTTTACCAAAATGGGACAACAACATTATACACAATGAAAATTATACCATGTTCCTCCTGGATACAGATGGGAAATTCATTTACCATTGACTCACAGATTAAATTTAGCAGTAGTCAAATCCATAGTCAGGAGAATCTTTAATGCTTTTCATCAATATTAACAATTGGAATTTAGCCTTTGAACATTACTTCTGTCTCATCCTCGCTCTCTGGTTGATGTGAGGATCTTGCACTCCTGAAAAGCCTGGGAAGGTGGTAACCACCCAGGAAAGTCATGTCAATTCTTAGGTTACAATGTGAGAGAGAAATAAACTTTGATAGTACTATTAACCCAGTGCATATTGCGGCTGGCATTTCCCCACCATGATCAATAAACTTAGGGTTTTAAATATATTACTTTCATAACTTCTTTTCAAATTGTCCTATTATGTCTGATTATGGGGCATAAAGTTTCCTGAATATCTTACCTGGGGACTTTATCTCTGGCTATGTCCTCCTATGATATACAGTCAGTCTGCCTCCTTGTGGTTCCCATCATGATTTTCTTTGGAATCTTGCCTATGAAGTCACCTGAGTCCTCCCCCAAAGGAATCTTTGACCCTTAAACTATGTGGGAGTGCACATTTGGACACACACTTAACCTGTTATATAGCTGGGGTTTCAAATGTACGACTGGATCTAAATAATTTACTTCTTCACTCTTTACCTATCTAGAGGCCAAGTGGAAAGCATACTTTCTCTGGCTTACAGCAGCAACAGTTGTGTTTTCCTGGTTCTTCAGATGAAAGGAGAAGTTCTTCCAAGCTCTAGACTTGTGTAAATATCGCATCTTTTGTAGGTCATATCCTGCTGCTTCATTGGAGGGTCAAAATTCTAGACTTTTGTCCTAGGTTCCATATATCTGGGCTGTGTCTCCTGGGACTATAGTAGCAACTTCACCTCTTGAACAATGGTTTCGCATTTGTTCTTGGTCCCTGTCTGTCTATACACTCAGAAATGTGTCCACCTTCGGTTTCATCTTGAAATGGGGTGGAGCCTAGAGCCCCCCCCCCCCCCGCATCCCTCACATTAGCGCTGCTCCTAAATAATTTACTTCCTCACTTTATAGGTGAAGAAAAAATCAGAGGCCCAGAGAGAGGACTGAATCCAGTCAAACCGACAGACCTGCTTGCTGGCATGGGGGAGATGGAAATGTGTCTTTCCACGCTGACCTGGGCTGGAAACTGAACCAAGTAGATGAACTATGGTCATGGATCCTCCAGGGGCCGGGAACAGACAGGCTACACAGAGGTTTCTGATCTGCTGTCAGGTCTGCAAATTTCTGATATGGTGGGGGAGTGACAACAGCTGTAAGGAAGAAATTCTGGTTCCAGAAGGTGGTCCCAGTGGCACACTGAAGAACTTGGGGCTTCCATCTCCTATGGAGGCCAGGGCTCCTAGGCCCCGGGATGAGGGGAGCAGAGCGCAGGCTGCACTCCCTAGCCCCGTCGAGGTGTTGCTCCAGGGAGAACCTTCTGCACTCCCTCTATGGCTACTGGGTTGCATTACCTTTCTGTAACCCCGCTTCATCAGCAACTAATTCCTTGTAGCAGGTCCCTTTACTGAGTGTCTAGTTAGTGATGTCAGCCTGTGGACGGCTGGAGTGGATGACCCCGGAGCCACATGCCGACTCCTTCGGCTCAACGAGGCCTCTTTCCTGCTGTCCCCTTCTCCTGGTAGGACACCCGCTCTCCAACCCTGCTTCCTTGTCCCTGCTTGTATGAAGGTTTCTTCCCAAAGACTCACTCTCCCTGCTTCTAGGCTCCTCACAGTCCTCAGCGCCTATACCAACCAGGGGTTTCTACAGCTACCAGTGCATCGGCCTGGATACCGTTTCAGGACGCTTCTTATGTGGACGCTGCATCTCAACACTCTTCCAAATCAAATAATTGGGTTCAGTATCCACTTCCTACTGCTGGGGAAACTCCCAGCTCAGGTACTTTCTGGAGAACCTTTCCCTGGTTCTCAGAGCCATCCCAGACTTCTGTGTCTTAGCCCAGAAATGTGGGTATCTTATCCACTAGAGGTGATTTGGGGAAGCTCAGTTGGTTGGAAGTCTGAGGAAGGCGGGTGACAGCGCCCCCCACGACGATGCGAGGACCTTGCTGGGCTTGGGCCTTTGTCTTCCCTCCCCACCCCTAATCCTTTCTCCCAGAGCTGTGGGGCCTTTGGGACCCCAAGGATCGTCACCCTTCAGGGTGCTCTGCCTGGTGTTTTGGCTGAACTGCTCCTTACTACAAACTCTACTTTGGGTTCAAAAAGGCCTACATAAGATCATTCAATATGTTGATATACTTTCATCTGTGTTAAACATGTTTGCAGCACTAAGGATGACGTCCCTGGTGGGAACTTGGGACGGGCACAGACACGTCTTTGCAACCTCTACCTCCTCCTCTTGGTAAGATCAAGTTCCGGCTGTTCTTCCAGCAAGAAGCTGGAGTTAACTTTTCGATTTTTGGAATCAAACGGAAGAAAATGGGACTCTCCGCCGAGAGAACCCCATGACACAAGTTCGTAACGCCCACAGCTTGAGCCCAGAGTTTCCAGAACGGAGCCCCGAACTCCGCAGCCTATGCCCAGCTGAGGGTCGCCCCAAGCGCGCGGGCCTTGCAGAGTCCGGGAGCCTCTAGGCTCGGGCTGGTCAGAGTGCAGGGCTTTCTGCTGGCACAGGACAGGGAGGGATCCGGAGGGACCGGGCTGCAGAACCATCTCGGCATAGCTTAGGCGAGCGCAGAAGGGAGCCGCCTGGGACCGAGCAGGAAAGCGGAAGGGCGGGCGCCGGGAGCCGCGCGTGTCCCGGAGGCGGGGCGCGCAGGGACCGCGCGGGGGCGCCCGGGGCGCGGGTGCCAGTGCCTCGCCGGCCAACGGGGCGCCCTCTCGGGTGGGCGGGGCTTGGGCCGGGCGGGGCGGGCAGAGCGTCACGAGGAGGCGCGGGCGGCGGGAGCGCGCGCGGCTCTTTAAAGGAGCGGGCCGGGCCGGAGCGGCGCTGTGCGGCCGCAGGCGCAGGCCCAGGCGACGGCGGGGCTCTAGTGACTCCGGCGCCGGCGACAGCTGGGAAGCAGCATGCGCGGCCGGCGGGGAGGCGCCTGGGTGGCGCTGGTCGCGTCGCTACTGCACGGTAAAGCGCCGCTCCCAGCCCCGCGCTCCTGCCCTTCTGCGTTCCTCGCGGGGTCCCGGGCAGGTTGGGTCCGCAGGCGGCGGGGCGATGCCGGGGTAAGGGGCGCAGGCTGCCTGCATCCCGCCGGCCTTCCTTGAGCAGCCCGCCGGGCTCTCTTCCTCTGAAGTGTCCCTGCAAGGCGAGTTCCAGAGGAAGCTCTACAAGGAATTAGTCAAGAACTACAACCCCTTGGAGAGGCCCGTGGCCAACGACTCGCAGCCGCTTACCGTGTACTTCTCCCTCAGCCTCCTGCAGATCATGGACGTGGTGAGTCCGACTTCCGCGGGCTCTGGGTGTGCGCGCTGTGGCGGATGTCCCGTGGCCTGGACACCCTCTTTACCCGGGACCCAGCTGCTTGGGTCCGCTGTTTGGGTTTCCCCTGGGGAGGAGGCGCTATTCAGTTCTCTGCCACCTGTGTGTGGGTACTTGGGTCCTGCCTTCCCTTCAGTTTAGGAACTCAAAGCAAAGTATCTAGAGTTGGGAATCAGTCTTGAGGCCGGATACTGAGGGTCACATTTCAGGTTCCCTGGAGTGAGCGCGACTAACGCATACAGGGCAGTTTAGCCACTTCTAGGCTTTTCTACCGTTCCTGCATGGCGTTCTGTTGGGTGTAGTTTCTCTGGGCAAAGGCCTGGCCCTGGGCTTCCTGCCTGGTGAATCTGCCTGGGCAGAGGGCAGAGGGCCGAGGGCCAGCGCGGGTGCTGAGACTGCCCGCTCCCATCCGCGTCCTGAACATTTACCTCTTCCAGGTAAGTAAGGACAGATACTGTGAGCCCTGTCCCCAGGACTGAGGCCCCACGCCAGAGCTGTACTTTTCTGTCCCTTTGGGCAGCTCCCATGAGCCCAGCCTCCTGCTTGCAGCCTTACCGGTGGCGCACTGTGCAATCTGGGTGTCAACTTGCCTTTTGACCCGCAGAAGCTCTGAGTACTTTCTGCGCATTTGGTGTAGCCTTCCTGCTGTGCCGGTTCTTCGCAGAAGCGTGTCTTTCATTGTACGTGGGTTTGGAGATGCGGTCTGTACAACGGATGGGTTCTGCTCTGCTCTGTTCTGGAGGCCAAGGGGGTGTGGGAGGGTGAGACAAAGGGATAGTGGTGCTTGTGAAGAGAGATTAATATGGCGGGAAATGTGTGTGATTGCTGATTAGCAACGGCTCCAGGTAGAAGGTGCTAAGGACCACCTGAGGGGGCTCAGATGAAGAGGTGTAGGCTGACAGGTGAGAGTTCATAATCCTTCAACTGGCTTTCCTCACTACCACGCTGATGGGCATTATGCCATCTACCCTGGCTAATTGCTGTGACGAATGGCTTCCTTTCCTGTAGTACACCGTGTGGAGTGGAACAAAATCCTGCTTTATGTACTGAATGCATGTGTGAGGACAGGAAAAGTTACCACGAGATAAAACAGCTGTTGTCCAGCACTGACCTGTGCCCATGTCAGTCTGCTGCTGTCTGCAGAGTGCAGGCTACGGGAAAGGAGAAAGGATGAAGACGTTGAGGTGGAGGTAAGAAGCTGAAGGAGGAAGTTTGGGTTCTGTGTGAGGATAGCAGCCAGGGTGGAGGCGGCAGAGGGGCCGTGAGGCTGGGGGAGGTGGCATAAAGGCTCCAGGGCACTCGCTGAGGGTGATAGAGAAGCTCCTGGGTTTCTCTAAGGAGCTCAGGATTTGTACTTGGGATGTTGCCGTATGTGGAGGGCTGATCTTAGGTAGGTTTCGTAAGCATTCAGAGCCTTGACCTGCGGCTAACAGAATGGGCACTGTAGGGCTTCTGGGTCGTTGTGCTGAGACAAAAACCAGAGAGAAACCTGAAGAGACTTCAGAGCTGGACATGGGATGCTGGACCTCTCGTACAATGACCACACCCAGGAGGGTCCAGCTGCTAAGCTCAGGCGCTCTACAAGGGGCACACGCTATGGGAGAAGGCAGCCAGGTCCCCACTGCCCTCCCCTTACTCAGGGCTCTCTAGCTGGGTGCCTGCTGCTCCACAGCAGCCTGTCAATCTAGTGTCCTTGTGGTGGGGCATGAGGGGATGGGTAGGTGCCCCTCTGAGGCCTTCCGTGGCTGTGGACTGTGGCAGCTGTCTTTCGAGAAGAGACCACTGCCCACTCGTGGAGAGCTGCAGACCTTTTGTGTTGGCACCTTTGCCTCTTTAAACACATTCCCAACCCTCGCCGTGAGCTACTGGTCATGCATGTATGGCTGTCCCTTAAGGGCTCTTGAGCCACCATTAGTGCCAATGGATCTATTAAGTACTTTTATTATTAAAATTATTCAGAGCAGCCTGGCAGCAACACCCACAAATTCTGGCCCCCATCATGATTCTAAAGGAATCCAGGTAGTGGGAGGCATGCTGGTTTTGGGGGAAAGTTAAGGTATAAGTTAGCAATAATGATGTGAAAAATTTCCGAACTCTGTTACATTATAAAAATTTTAAAAATAGCACACCTTAAGCACTGTGTGTCCTTTCCATTCCTGTGTCAGAAATATACATGTGGAGATGGCTTTCGACAGCCAGGGTTATGGTGGGGGTGGCAAAAGGTTGCAGTGTCACTCTGGTGATGCCACCGAGCATCTAGTCAGTCAACACTGCGCATTTGCGGGATAGCTTTCAGAAAACTACTTCATGTTCCTAAGCCCTGATTTCTCACGTGTAAAATGAGAATAATAATAGCACTTCACAGGGGCTTGAGAGAATTAATAAAAAGAAAAAGGGCTTGAGGTACACTGATGCTTCTAAGCACCTTTGTTCCTTCTTCATTCTGCAGCCACTCACATCATCCTGGAAGGGCGTGATGGTTTGCCCAGGGGCCTTAGAGCCAGAGTGGTGAGGACAGCCCGCCCTAGACTCACAAGTCCTTTTCCCACATCTGCTGCCTCTCTTACTCTTGGGACCTGCTTTTGCAGAACAAAGTCTGCTTAATCTACTTAAACTGACTGAACTGGATCTGACTGAAGGTGACTGTCCTGATATTCCGATGAGAAGTCTCTGTATCAGCCATAATGAAATATGTAAACACTTGTATTCCAGGCCTGCTGGGCCCTGCCTAGTTCTAAAACGTTGCCAAGTGTTTCCAGCTGAAATCTTAGCTTCCTAGATCAGAGACACCATGATTCTGAGAGAGATCTACGTGAGAACATCTTGGCTGGTACAGATTCCTTCACAAATCAACCCCAGAGGTCATTTGTCCGTTCCAACAGAACTGTTCTAGAGGGTGTAGTTGTCCCACCCACCCCGCCAGAAATATTGTTATTGTCATTCTCCTTTGTGTCAGGAGACATTTCTTGGCTGGAGTCATATGGAGATGTCATGTGGTGCTGTATATTTTATTTTCATGAAAGATCATTTGTTATCTTGTCAGCTTACTCCACATCTATTCATTGGGGTCTAGGTGACCACTTTGCTGGAAGCTGAGAATTCATACATGAATAAGGGATGATTTCAGATATCTTATAGTGGAGGTAGGGAGAGACAACAAGTAGATCCTTGATGACCACATAGGATGAAATTTCACACAGACATCTGTACTAAGTGCTGAGGATCTACAGAGGAAAAATTTCCTATACAGTGGCAGGGAATTGTCTCTTAGAGGAGGTTGAGAGTTCTTAAGATGAGTAGGAGTATTTTAGTTGGAGAATGCGGGAAGAGCTTTCATGCACTGGACAGAGTTCAGAAGGGCAGTGGAGGAGGCTTAGGAAAAGGCGAAAGATTTATACGATCTGAAGAGAAACCAGAGTATGGAGGAGGCTTAGAGTCTGCAAGATGTACTCTGTGGAATTTTGGCTCCTGATTGATCCTTGCTGCAAATTTTGTTGCAAAACTTCTTGAAATTGAAAAGCAGGAGAGAAGTTCTTAGTACTCGTCAAATTGCTGGTTGTTTTACTGATCTTTTTTGTTTGATTATGGTCTAGAAGCATACCTTTTATGATAGAAGTGATGATTGTTATTGGTAGTGTGTGAAGTCTCGAACTCTCGGGGTGCAAGTGTTGTCTGGGTAGCTCATGGGGAGTGGAGAGGTAGCACATCAAGGGTCAGTGAAGCTGTGCTTGCTGTAGTGCATTTCCTAGATGGAAAACTCCAAAGCAAGATACTTCTGTTGAATCCAAGAACTATAAACTATAGATTAAAATGAAAAAAATGTGCACATATTTTAAATATATAAAATTTGAGTCTTTTATGAATGTGCTTTATGAACTGGGGTCTTCTCCAGTTATTTAGGGCCCTTTGGTAAGCCTCTAAGTAGGGCGTGGGAATGTGTGGTAAATCTCTAAGTTGGGGAGGCAGGAGCAAGGCTACATGAGACAGAAGATGCTGTGAGCATTGGGAGTGGGCGGTTAGAGAGGAGGGAAAATATAGGTAAAGAATCGGAAGGTCTTTTTTAGTGTATTTCTTTTGGTGTAACAAAATATCTGAGACTGAGTCATTTGTAAGGAAAGCGGCTTATTTGGACTGCTAGTTCTGGAGGCTGGGAAGTCAACAGCATGGTGCCACCTGATGAGGACCTGGTGCTGCCTTAGCTTTTCTCACCAAGGCAGGTGGGTACACAAAGAGAAGACAGATGATGGCCACCCTCAGCTGATAACGACCTGTCCCTGTGGCAGCTGATATAGTCCCTGAGCAAGGAGTTCATCCATGCCTGTGGGCTCTGTCCCTGCTACCCAGACATCCCCCTTGGGGCTTTTAATGCTGGGGCAGCAAGGCATTTAAGTTTCAATTTAGGAACTTTGGGGGAAACCCTCAAAGCATGACAGGGTCAGACCTAGGGTGACCTAGGGAAGAGGCAACAGATGATTAGCTGCACCGTCTGTGATATGCAGCTTTGTACACAGCATCATGGAGGGAGGGAAGATTCCTCCCTGGCTATTTCCAAATGTATACTCTGACTTGTGATGATTATTGATCTTCTGCATGGGCTTGTCACACGGTGGGGATGAGGTCATTTGCAAGGAATCACCTGGAAGTGATGTGAGGAGAAGTTTTAAACGGTGGACAGTTTCAGTAGTATTTCTTCTCTGTTCGTGCTGTTGACTCAGTCGATTGGACATGCACATCTAAAGGCCATTCTCAGGTTGATTTGCATGAGATACATGCACACACTTAGGAAAGCATGTCTGGAAGGCAAGGTGTTTAAAGCAAACAATATGAATCAATACACAATTATACACAAACATAAACACATAATTAATGCATGAGTGATTGTTGGAATTTTATAGATGTTTGGACTGCAAATCCAGCTTTATGGCCATAAGACAGTAGAACTGAGTAGTCCTGCATTGAGAAAGCAGCCCTGGTTGTAGGACTCCAGGGTCCTGAGGGCTTGTGGTTCATCAGGAGTCCCTTTGGTGACCTTGCTCAGGGTCATTAGGCTTAAAATTCTGTATTTACTTGCTACTGTATAAAATGCTACAAGTGTAACTGAATATTATTGATATTGCTTATAATAATTACATTCCTAGAATATATTATAATAAATGTCCAAGGAGAGTAAACTATTTTTATCCTAATAATTTGTAAAAAATACTTTACTCTTAGGGATGGCTTGATAGCTCAGTGGACCAAGCTCCTGCTTATGCAAGTGTAGGGGCTAGGGTTTGATCCCTCCTACCACATGCTGTTCCAGCTCCATCCTGGGGCATACTGAGCTGGTGACCAAGTCCAGGTGTGGTGGTGCACGCCTATAATCCCAGTGCTGTGGAGGCTGAAAACAGGAGGATCAGAGTTCCAGCTGTGGAGTGAGAGCCTACACAAGCAGGTTGAGGTTCACAGCAAATGAAGGAAAGGTATGAGGTTTCTCACATGCTTCTATGTAACCTCTCTTTATCACAATACCCAGCTTGTGGTACCTTTGTGACATCTGATGAACCTATATTGACAAACTATTGCCATCCGAAGCCCACGGTTTACATTGCTTCTTGCTCATGGTGGTGTGTGCATCATAGGCTTGGGCAGACATATGACAATGTGTGTTCACTGTAGCTGTGTCGTGCTAGGCAGTTTCATGGCCCCTAATGTGCTGCATGCTGGGCCTTCTCCTACCTACATGGGCAACCTGGATGGTTTTACTATGAGCATAGTTGTGTTTTTCCCCAAATGTTTGCAGTTGGAGTTATACTCTGTGTAACTCTTTCAAGTTGACTTTTCTCATTTAGTGATGTGCATTTAAAATCCTCCATGACTTTTCATAACCTCATAGCTCATTTCTTTTTAGCTATGCATGGTGTTGCATTGTGGGTATCACAGTTTATTCATTCATCTACTGAAGGACATCCTGTTTACTTTCAAATTTGGGCAATTATGAGTAAAGCTATTATAAATATCTACATACTGGCTTTTCATATGGATTTAAGTCTCAACACACTTGGGTAAATATAAAAATGGTAATCACTGGGCTGAATGGTAAAAGTATGTTTAGTTTTACAAACTAAAAAAAAAAAAAGGAAGAAAAAGCCCTCTTGGATTGTCTTCCAGAACAGCCATGTCACTCTCCAATCCTATCAGGAGCAGTAGATGAGTGCCTCCCTCCTACCCATCTGTACCAGCATTTGTTGCTTCCACAGTTCCAGGTCTTTTCCTTTCTAGTAGCTGTGAGTGGCATCTCATTGTTTGATTGTATGCTTTTCTGATGACATATAATGTGGAACATCTTTCGTAGACTTGCGTGCTGTCTGCATTTCTTTGGAAAAGTGCCTATCAACAAGTTTGACTTGATTTGTACTCGGGTTGTTTATTCTCTAGTCTTTTAATTTCATGAGATCTTTGTATATATTTGAGTAAGAGTCCTTTATCAGATTTCTCCTCCAAGCTGTGAATGTGTTCTTGTTTTCTTGACAGTATTTTCCATGTAGCAGAAGTTAATTTGCATGAAGTCCCCTTCCTTCCTGACTTTTTCTACCTCTGTCTCTCTTTCCCTAACCCCCTTTTCCTTTCCTTTCTTCTTTCCTTCTTTCCTTGCTTCCTCTATAAAGGGTATAAGATCTATGTCAGTTGATTCTTCTCCCCTCCCTTTCCCTTTTCTGTCTTTTCCTTTTTCTTCTTTCTTTTCCTTCTCTCTCCTTCCCTCCCTTCTTTTCACTTTTTTTCTTTTTCCACATGGATATCCAGTTGCCAAATTTTTTAAAAGACCATCCATTGAGTACACCTTTTGGGTCTGGACTCTTTTCTGGTCAGTTGGTCTGTTTATCTCTTCTTTCAGCAATACCTTATTGTCTTGATCATTGTTACTCTATAGGAAGCCCTGAAGTTGAGCAATGGCAGTCTTACAAGTCGTTTTTCTTCAATATTATGCTGAGTATTCTGATCTCTTGCCTTTTTGTATAAACTTTAGAATCAGTTTGCCAGTATCCCCCAGACATCTTACTAGGATTTTCATTGGGATAGTAATCTACATGGATCAAGATGGGAACTGATATCTTAACAAGACTGATTCTATAAAAATTGAATTGACCTTCATTTATTTAGTGTCTTCCATAGAAATTTTGTAATTTTCCCCATAAAAACTATATTGTAGACTTACACCTAAGATATATACATATTTACTTTTTAGATGTTTAGTGATATTATGTTTTACATTTCAAAATCCACTTGTTTCTTGCAGGTAAATAGGAAAGTGAGTAATTTGCTTTTTTTTCTTTTTCTTTCTTTTTTTTTTTTTTTGAAATAGAGTCTCCTTATGTAATTCAGGCTGGCCTTCAGCTCACTTGTAGCCCAGGCTGGTCTAGAACTCTCAGTGATCCTCCTGCCTCAGCATCCCAAGAGTTGGGATTACAGGCATGCTCCACCATGCCTGGCAGTGATTAGCTTTGAGTATTAACATTATATCATCCAAGTTTGATATAATGTCTTCTTAGCTCCAGAAGATATTTTTATTAATGATTCAGATTTTCTACAGAGACTATCATCTGCTACATTTTTATTTCTTTCCAATCTGCATATGTTTACTTCCTTATTTTAATTTCCTGTGTTAGCTAGTAATTCCAGTATGATATTGAAAAGGAGGCACAAGAGAGAGCATTCTTGCCTTGTTCCTCATCTCAGTGGAAAGACTGAGTTTCTTGGCAGTAGGTGTGAGGTTTTGTAGCTACTCTTTATCAAGTTTAGAGAGTTGCCCTGTTCTTTGCTAGTTTGTTTATTTATTTAATGTATTTAGGGCAGGTTCCACAGAGCCTACTCATAGAGTCTACAGGGCATACAGGATTTGTAGTGACTCTCCTGCTTTCAGCCTCCCAAGCTCTGGGATTCCAGGCACATGCCACCACGCCCAGTCTCAATCACCATCTTGGCGCACCCTGGAGGCAGGGCAGGAGCTGCACACCAGGGATCAAACCTGGCCACTGTGCACTGCCTAAGTTATACCTTCATTTCTGTTTGGTTCAAAATACTTTCTTGTGTCTTCAGATATCTTCTTTGACCTGTATGTTTAGAATCATGTTACTTAATTTCTATGTGTTTTAGGATTTTCAAGTTGTCGTTCTGTTGTTGATTTATAGTTTAGCTCCATGATGGGCTAACAGCATACATTACCTGGCTTTATTATTCTAAGCATATTTTATAGCCTCTAAGGTGTGCTCTATCTTGTTGAATGTTCCATGAGGTACTGAGAATCTGCAGGGTGCTGTTCAGTGAGATTCTAGACACAGTGATATGCAGTTGGTTGATGGTATTGTAACTGTGTCCTTATTCATTTTCCCTTTCTTTCTTTCTTTCTTTCTTTCTTTCTTTCTTTCTTTCTTTCTTTCTTTCTTTCTTTCTTTCTTTCTTTCTTTCTTTCTTTCTTCTTTCCTTCCTTCTTTCTTTCCTACACCAGGGATCTAACTCAGAACCTTGCACTTGCCATTCAGGCATTTATGCCACTGAACTATCTCCCTATGCCCTATCTGCCCATTTCTAATAAGTTGATGCTAAAATAAAACCTTCAACTATGATAACATGTTCGTCTTTTCTTTCCCCAGTGGATACTGAAGCCCAGGTCTTTGTACCAGGTTGCATCCCCATCCCTTTACTTATTTGACACAAGATCTGTCTAAATTACTGTTTCCAGGATAGATTTGAACCTACCTCTTGCTTTGGTATCCCAGAGTCTGGGAATACAGACATGTGCCACACACCTGGCTTTGTGATCATCTGTATGCCCTTACAGTTGTCCACATTTTCTTCTTCTTCTTCTTCTTCTTCTTCTTCTTCTTCTTCTTCTTCTTCTTCTTCTTCTTCTTCTTCTTCTTCTTCTTCTTCTTCTTC
>PVKA01020051.1:0-41044 GCA_004027165.1 Ctenomys sociabilis
AATCTTGGAAACAACCAAGATGTCCATCACATGAGGAATGGTTGAAAAAGATGTGGTATTTCTATATAATGGAGTATTACTCAGCTATTAAGAATGATAAGTTTGAAGCATTTATACTGAAATGGATGCCACTTGAACATATACTCATAAGTGAAATAAACCAGACACACATGTGTAAATATCGTATAGTCTCCCTAGTGTAACAAGCAAAAAGCAGAAATACAAAAGGAAACGTACAACAAGTAAAATCAATTGAGTCAGATAAGGCAAAGTGAATGGCATATGGTGCAGGATACTAATCAGCTTTTCTTCTGGATGGTTAACAACCTAAGATCACAAGTCAGAGTTGGAGAAATAGAAGAGCCACAAGGCCCACCAACATTTTGGCCCTAGCCTTTCAAGGTCAACGAAGACTCAGGACATAGAAGAATCTGTACTGCAACATCATGAAACTCAGGTGAGCTCCAAATTTTCTGAACAAGGAGATTATGGAGCCACAGAGGAAAGAGATTGAAGTTTTAAAGTGTGCCTGGGGAGAGTTACATGAAAAGAAAACTTTCTCTCAAGCTCTCACAGAGAGCAAACTGGTCAAGCATTGGCCGTGACTCATCCACATGGATGACACAGACAAAGGAACTACAGAATAATGTACAGGACTACAAGATAAACCCTGAGAGGACTTCAATGACCACATAGGAAATATAAAGTTCTTGTGTTGGTATATAAGTCTTGATCTACCTAGATCTTAACCATCCAGCAGCAAAGTATAAAAATGAAGTATACATCATGAACCCATAATATTAAGCTGAGCTGTAAATGGATATGGCCGACAATTTCTTTGAATAACTCACTATGGTTGCAGAATGCTGGACTGTGTTGGATTTTGGCGTTGAGTTCAAGCACCTAAATTAGTTGAATGTCAGTGGAGTGCCTACTTTTGACAGGTGTAGACAAAGGAAGGGTTGTAGAAAGAAAAAATCATGATGTGTGTGTATAGACAGTACAGTTGGGATAGATAACGCTGTGCTTCTACATAATTCTATGAGAGGCAAGATCTGCACTAATGGTGGTTGGACATGATATTATGTCGGCTTTTAGTACTATGGTCATCCACTAGGTAAATAATTATTGAATTTGTGATATAATTCAGATATAAAAAATAAGATAAGTAAGCAGCTACACTCTTAATTCACTGATAAGAGATATCTGCTAAAATAATATCTGTAAATATAATATCATGTATGCACCTTGTATAATACCAAAACGTTATGAAAACAGCTTGCAATGTATTAATTCATCGAATCTGTATGGTTTAGGTGTCTTGAAACTGTCTGATTGACATTTGTATTTTAATAAAATAAAAATAAATGAAAAAAAAACAAACAAAAAAAAAAAAGAAAGAAAAAGAAGAAATAGGTAAAACTACAACTGAAAAGAATTTAGTCAGATAGAGTAAACTGAATGACATATGTTGCAGGGTAATAATAAGATTCTTTTCTGGATGGTTAACAACCTAAGTTTGCACATCAAAAATTGGAGAAATGGAAGGATTGCAAGGTTAGCTGACAATTTAGCTCTAGCTTTTCAAGGTCAGTGAAGACTCAGAACGTAGGAAAACCTGTATTGTAACATCATGAAACTCAATTGTGCCCCAAATTTTTCGATCAAGGAGATTATGGAGCCACAGAGGAAAGTGACAGAAGATCCATACTGTGCCTAAGGTGAGTTACATGGATAGAAAACTTTCTCTCAGGCTCTCACAGAGAGCAAAATGGTCAAGCAATAGCCGTGACTCATCCACATGGCTGACACTGACAAAGGATCTACAAAGTGAGGTACAGGGTTACATGATAAACCCTGAAGGGACTTGACTGATCTTATCAGATCCAAAAGTTACATTTTTTATCTAGGTTTTGTTTTAGGTCGTTCTTAACCATCCACCAGAAAAGTATGAAATCGAGATATATAAAATAGGGCCATAATAATAAGCTGTAAATGGCATTAGTCAGCAACTTCTTTGGGTTACCCATTACCATTGTGAACTTCTGTACTGTTTTGGATAGTTTCACTGAATTCAAGCACCTATAATAATTGAATGACAACAGACCCATCTCTGACAAGACTAAACAAAAAAAAGGGGATACAAAGGAAGAACCATTCTGTGTTTGTATAAACAGTACAATTAGGATAAATATGCGGTACTTTTCTGTAATTTCATGAGAAGAAAGATTTGCACTAATAGTGTTTGGACAGGATATCCTGTCTGCTTCTTGTACTATGGACAACCACTAGGAAGATAACAATGTAAAGAGTATGAATTATTAAAACTCTAGTATAATTCAACTTTTTTAAAAAGATAGGTATACAGCTACATTCTCTTAATTCAATGAATAGAGGCATCTGCTCTAATAGTATTTGTATATAGAATATCATGCACTTTGTACAACAAAAAAACACTACGTAAACACTATGTAATGTATTAACCATTGAATCTGTTCTACTAATTTTATTTGAAACTCTCTCATTGCTATTTGTTCTTCAATAAAATAAATAAAAATAAATAAATTTATTTTAATGAAAAGAAAAGATGAAAAGCAATGAAAAAGTTTCAGAAAAGGTTAGTAGGGTCTTTACAATAATTAAAACATTGTATATTGTTGTTTTTGTAGTTACTATTCAAAGGACAAGATGCATGAATCATATCTTGTCTAAACAATATTAGTATGAACTTTTATTCTCAGTGAACTAAGAGAAAGTAGCTGTATATATATATATTTTTTTCTTCCTTCCTTTTTTTCACAGCAAAACTATCCTTTATTTATACTTTGTGAAGTTAGCAACGCATGACACTAGGTTGCTTAGCAACTGACAGCAAACTTAACCAGACAGATGCTTATCTCAGGAGTGAGGCAGCGGGCTAAGTCCCACCTACATATATTTGATCGATTTCCTAGCCTCATGACTCCCCACATATCCCCCTTTTTCATTTTGTTTTTTTTTTGAGATGGATGTTCCACTGCAGTTAGAGAAGTTGTATTTGGAAAAGTCTGTTAAGAACCTTTTCATACTTGAAACCAGTCTAAAGATTGTACGTACTTGAATTCAGCAAAATAACCCAATATAGTTCAACAGTCCATTATAGTAGTGGGTTATCAGCAGAAGTGGCAATTGTCAGAAGTTATTGACTTGAGCCTTTTACAGCTCAGCATATTATTAATATGGCTTTACTTTTTATAGCTCAAGGTTATACTTTTCTGCAGGATGGTTAAGACCAAGATATAGCAAGCCCCAAATAAATAAAAATGTAAATTTTGTATCTAACAAAGTCAGTTAAATCCTCTTAGGGTTTATGCTCAAAGCATGTATAGCACTTTGTAGATCTTTTGTCATTGTCAATCATCTGGATGAGTCACGGCCATTGCTTGACCAATTTGCTTTCTGTGAAAACCTGAGAGAATTTTTTCTCTCTAGGTGACTCTCCTTAGGTACACTGTACATCATCAATCACTTTCCTCTGTGGCTCCATAATATCCTTGATCAGAAATTTTTGGACACTACTTAGTTATAGGACATCAGAGCACCAGTTCTCTTATGTCCTGAGTTCTCTCTGATCTTGAAATGCTAGGACCACAATACTGGCTACCCTTGTAGCCCATCTATTTCTCTAATATTTTGTCTGCAAACTTTAGTTGTTAAACATCCAGAAGAGAAGCTTAATGATATTATTACCTTGTAACAGAGGCAGTTGAGCTGAAAATCATTATCTGTCTGAATATCAAGCACCTTAGACATAATATTGAACTGCTATTTTCCAGCAACCAGAAATAATTTCTGAGGTAAAAGGAGAACTGACAACCATAACGAGAAGATTGATGAGCATATCTAAAGAAGATATAGATTAAAAAAATAGGGAGGCATAAGAAAATGATGAAAACCTAGACTGAAAAATATAGGAAAGAATCAGAATGCATGAGGCAGATTCAAAGAGATATCCAAGAAATTAAAAATTCTCTTGGAAGCTGACAAAACTGCTTAAATTACACAAGATAGAATTTCAGGCCTTAAAGACTGCATTGAAGCTAGTGACCAGGAAAGGAAAGATCTCTTAAAAATAACAAGTAATCAGGAAGTATCAATTTAGCAACTGCAAGGTGATGGAAAGATAAGCAGCATAATACTAGTAGGCACTGGTGAAAATGCTTGCTTGTAATCCCAGCGCAGCAAAGGTGGAGGTAGGGGAACCACTATGAAAGTCTGAGCTGCATAGTGAGACCTTGTACTAAATAAATAATAAATAAATAAATAGGGAAAGTAGGGAACCTAAGGCAGGAAAGTGGCATGACAAATATAAGCTATATCCATTACACCATCAGTGTGAGTGGTTTCAGCTCACTAATCAGAAGAAACGGACTGGCAGAGTGAAACAGGCAACAAAATCCAACAATATGCTGTACACAAGAAACATGTTTAACTCAAAAGGAAATTCATATGAATGAAAATCAAAGGATGGAATACACATACTGCACTCTATGCAATAGCAACCTAGAGAAAAGCTGGGGTAGATAATCTGCAGATAATGTGAACTTCAAACCAACAATGATCAAATGAGAGATAAGACCACCATGTACTTGTTAGGGAAAATCTACAAAAGGAAGAAATAACAATCATAAATATATATATGCAGAAAACATAGTGGCTGCTAATGGTATGAATAATTTTAATAGTCATGAAAATTCAAATAACCAGTAGCACAATTGCAATGAAAGGCTTACCACCTCTTTGTCACAAAGAGATAGATTGGGCTGGCAAGATAGCTCAGTGGTCTAAAGCACCTGCTTTGGCAAGCTTAGGCAAGCTCTCAGGGACCGCGGTTCGATCCCCAGCACCACATGCCATGCCAGCCCCTCCCCTAGGGCGGGCTGAGCAGACCCTGCCCCCTGCAAAAAAAGAGTCTGTGATGTGTAGAGAGACACTATAATAAATAAATAAATTTAAAAAAAAAACAGAGATAGATTAAAATAACTAGACAAAAAATCAGCAAAAAAATAACAGAACAAAACCAAACTTGTGAATAAATAAATTCAGTACATGTTTACAGAGTGTTCCACCCACTGACATCAGAAATCACATTCTTTTCATGCACACAAGATGTTTTCTAAGGTATATCACATACTAGCCCATAGAGCAAGCCTGAGGAATTGCAAAGGGACTGAAATTATCCTGAGCACATTATTTGACTGTGGTGCAACAAAATTGGAAATGACTGACAATAGAAACTTCAAAAACAGCATAACCACATGAAAATTAAATAACACTGACCTGAATAACCAATGGATTGAAATATACAAATCAAAAAATGCAATGCACAATATCAGTGGAACCCAAAGAAAAAACCACATGATCGTGTCAATAAAGAAATATCTTTTGATGAAGTCACACACTCATTCATGATAAAAAAAAATATATAGAAAATCAGAATACATGGTCTTTATCTTAATCTGATAAAAAGCCATCTATGACAGACCAACAGCCAATGTCACACTAAATCAACAAAAATTGAAAATTCTCACTTTAAAATTAGGAACAAGACAAAGATATTCATTATCATCACTCCCTTTTATTATCATTCAGGAGACATTCCCCAGAGCAACTAGATAAGAGAGAGAAAAATAAAAGGAAAAAGGATAGAAAAGAAAGAAGGTAAATTATCATTATATGTGGGTGATAGGATACTCTACACAAAAGACCCCAGAAACTATACAAAAGATTCCTAGAATTAAGCATATTCAATAGCATAGATGAATACAATATAACACTCAAAAAACAAAAACATTCTTGTACACAAAGAATAAGCTTAATGAGAGAGAAACTATGGAAACCACACTCCTCATAGTGGCATCAAAACATGAAATACTTAAAAATCAACTAGCAAACACTGTAAAAGATCTATACATTGAAAATTACAAAAAGAGATTGAAAAAGATTTCAGAAAATGGAAAGATAATCTTTGCTTGTAGATAAGAAGAACCAACACTGTGAAAATGGCTGTACTCCGAAGTCTGTTACACAGATGCAACCCTGATCAAAATACCATTAGCATACTTCACAGATGGGGGCCTGGGGAGATAGCTCAGTAGAATAAGCACTTGCCTGGCAAGTGCAGGGTCCTGAGTTCAATCCCCAGTACTGAAAAAAAAAAAATCAATTGAACAGATTATAAGATGCAGACAACCACATACACACTTATCCACTTGTCTTTAACAAAGAGACCAAACACATTCATTGGAAGAAAAATAACCTCTTTAATAAATAGTGCTGGAAAAACTGACTTTTCACATGATGCAGACTGAAACTAGACTCATGTCTATCACCACGCACTAAATTAAAGTCAAAATGGATTAACAATGTAAATATTCAAAGTTTTAAAGTATTTCTATTTAGTAGAAATACCAAATTTACTGGAAATAAAGTAGGTAGAAATCTTTAAGTCACAGGAATAGACAGAGAAGTCATGAATAAAAACCATCTACACAGGAAATATTTCAAAGAATCACCTATTGGGATCTCATCTTAATAAACATTTTTGCACATCAAATAAATCACCAACAGAGAACAAAGAAAACCTATGGGTTGAGAAAAACTTTTAGCCAACTGTCTTTCAGACATAAAAAGAATTATACAACAAATCAGGCCAGCCTCAATTCAGAGACCTAATCCAAAAATGGGTATCTCATACTTCTTATATTAAGAAATGCAAATGGCAAATAAATATAGGAAAAAATGTTCCACAGTATATGTCATTTGAGAAAATGAAACAACACTGAGACTTCATCCCATTCCAGAAAGAATAGCTCTCATTAAGTAATCAATTAAAAACAAATGCATGTTTGGCTGCTGGGAAAAAGGACTCTTCTCCACTGTTAGTGGGAGTGTAGACTGGAACAACCACTGTGGAAATCAGTGTGGAGACTCATAAAAAGCTAGGATTAGGGGTCGAGGAGATGGCTCAGCAGAATAAGTGCTTGCCTGGCAAGCACAAGGGACTAAGTTCAATCCTCTGTTCTGAAAAAAAAACAAAACCTAGGAGTAGAAGTCCTATTTGACCCAGCTATTCCCCTTCTGGGAATTTCCGCAGAAGAATCAAAAACATCATACCACAGTGACATATGTGCACCCATATTTATAGCAGCACAATTTGTCATAGCTAAATCTTGGAAACAAACCAAACACCAATCAACTGAGAAATGGATAAAAAAGATATGGAACTTTTACACAATGGAGTATTACTCAGTTATAAAAGAGAAAAACTCCAGTCTTTTACAGGTAAATGGATGCAACTAGAGACCATATCATCAATGAAATTAATCAGACTCTAGTGTGTAAGCATTGTATTGTCTCTCTAGAGTTAGAAACTGAAAGAGTAAATAAGATCCAAAAGGTACAGTAGACATTGAGAAATAGGAAAGAAATTGCTGAACAGGAAAGAACAACTAGGATAGGAGAAGAGAAAAGAATGGTAGGGAAAAATGATACATATACACACATAAGAGATAAGATATTTGTAGTACTAATTTCTATTAATTAAAAGTAATGGTTAGTGCTTATATTATTTGATTAATTTTACATGCCTGTATCTTATAATCTTAGCAACTCCTTTCAAGATAACAATATGCAATATAGTAATCATTGTTAGTTTTATATCATTTTGGTTTAAAATTCTGTATCATTTATAGTGCTTTTTCTCTCTCTCTTTAAAATAAAAGAGGAAATACAGTATAAAAAAGGTGCTAAACCATCAGCTTTCCCACAGCTAAATTCGTATCTCCAATCCGCCCTGAACGAAATTTATTTGATTAGGTTTTCTCTGCTTTTCTTGAGGGAGATAATCCAAAACTGGGAAGTGTTTAGCTGTGAAGTTTACCACAAAAGCTTTTCTAGATACATCCTCACAATTAACTGACCCCTTAAGTGTTTGCAAGTCATGTGTGTAATGGCTGTTCCCCAACTCCGCACTGCTAACTTGTTTATTTTCACCCTAGAAATACTTTCATGTTTCCTGGGGAGTTTAATTTCAATTATGAATTCCTTCCATGCCATTTGTGATTTGTTAATAAATATGATATTTTCTATCAAGTTAACTTAGTTTCATTCTGATATCAAAAGACAAACTACAGCTTTGGAAAACTTACCGCGGGCCAAGGTCTGCACTAGTGACTGTAATATTTATGCAGTGCTTACTTTATCCCACAATAGCCATCTAACATAGATATCACTATATGCATTTACATTGAGCAAACTGAAGGCAAAGCACATTATTTTTAACCTCAAGATTAAAAAGTGAAATTTTATGCCAACTATAGCAAGTCGCATGAGACTGAAACTCACTCTGAAGCTTTATTCCAGACAGATGCACCAAAATTTAGGGATGGCTAAATAACTAACTCAGCAGTCCCCAGACTTGTTGGTACCAGAGACTTGTTTAATGGAAGACAGTTTTCCCAGAGAATGAGCAGAGGGTGTTGGCGATGGCTTTGACCATGATTGAAGTGCATTGTATTTATTGTACTCTTTACCTTTATTGTTATTACATTGTACTATATAAAGAAATAACTATCTAACTCAGCATAATCATAGGAGTCCTGAACTTCACCTGCAGCTAGACAGTCCCATCCAGGGGTAATGGGAGGCAGTGGCTCTCAGTGAGCTGCTTATGTCTAGTGTACACCATAATTTCACTGTCATTGATATTGCCTAAAAATGCTGCTTCCTGAAGACAGGATGTTGGAATTTGGAGTAAGCTTTTTAGTGCTTTTGTGACAGTCTCAGGACACTCCATCCTGACTAATCCAGCGCATGCAGACACTTAAAGTTGTCTCAAACACACTTGTAATGTGGCCTTTTGTGATCTCAAGCAGTTTATTTTCTGCTAGCCTGGACTAGGATTACTCAGCTGGATTATTCACAAGTGGTTGTGGATTCACTGGTTTTCAGTTTATAGGTCCTTTATGATTGGGAAATAATGCTCAAACTCTTTTGAAAGCCAAAATAAGTGATGCTACACAAGCTGGGAGAAAGAACTTCTGGATGGCTCAGTTACTTTTAAAATCTCTGCTAATGTTTGACACACATCAAAAATCTCAGTGGTATTTGTCATCCCAGTAATTCATTTTATTTTGAATGCAACCACTTTATGTGCCAACTTGACCACAGTTGTCCATCCACCCTGAAGCAACAGAATGAACTCTGTGAGCATGTTGTGTATGTCCTATGAGTAAGCAAATTTTGTGACTCACTGTGTGTCCCTAAAATGTGTGACCAATGGCAACTGTTTTTCTAATAGAAATCTCTGCAGTGGCTTCCATGACTCAAAAACCAGCCAGTGACTTATCCTCTCTCTCTCTCTCTCTCTCTCTCTCTCTCTCTCTCTCTCTCTCTCTCTGTTTTTCTATTTAAGACAGGGTCTGAGCATGAAGCTCAGGCTGGCCTTGAGCTCACTTTGCAACCCAGGCTGGTCTCAAACTCATAACTGTCCTCCTGCTTTAGCCTTCAGAGTGCTGGGATTAGAGGCATGCACCATCATGTCCAGCCAGGTTATCTATTTTTAAAAAACCATCTTATGTCAGTATATAAGAGAACATGTGTGCTGCTGCTCGTCTCACAGAGCTGCATGGGCAGATAGGAGTTAAGAGTAAGTAGTTTAATGTGGTTGATAATTTTAAACACATCCTGAAATATGGTGTGAAGTTTAGGTGACAGTTTTTAGCTAGCCATCTTTCTGTATTGATGACACATGGCACTTGTTTTGGGCTCATTTGGCTAGGATCAGCTTGTGTGTTTACCAAAACCATGATTGAGACAGTATGTAGCATGGGATTAGATGGAATGAATGGATGAAAAGAATGGAGTGGGATGGGTGGAAGTGTTAAATAAAAGAATAGATGGGCCACACATGGACTAAAATAAGTGTCAGATTGGGACTCAAACCCTGCTACCAGAAGCAACTTAATTTTCCTTTGCCACTAACTGTTTGGATTTTCATTCTAGTCTGCAAGCAGATGATTCATTATAGTTTCTGTGCAGTCAGACCTCTCAGCTAATGTGGACCTGTATTTGCAAGCAGTGCTTTAGCTGCATACCAGCTCCTCAGGAGTGTGCCATCTGGACAACCACACGGGGATCTCTCTGAGAGCCCAAGCTCTTCTGACAACTGAATGCTGTTATTGGCCTATGGAAAATGGAGCTCAGTAGTAATGCCACGCACAACAGTGGGTGTAAATACAGATGAAGTTTTAGCCACTTGCCTACTACTTCCCTGCTTGCTGTGGGGCTATGTTGCTAACAGGCCACAGCCTGGAACCGGCCCACAGTCCAAGGCTTGGGGACTCCTAGTCTAAGAACCTCTGAGTGGCAAGGCTGAGCTCAGAGTCAGGCCTGTTCTAAGGGTACAAAAGGACACAACTGGCTTAACCTTTAGGAGGAGTATTTGGGGTTTGCTTGGAATGACTGAAAGACTGAAAACTCTTCCACACCCAGGATCTCTATGGCAAAAAAAGAGGCTCAACTACCACTGAGTTTCAATTTGTGGAAGGGAATGATTTTGATGCAGCTGTGAGAACCTTTGTACACATGTTCATTCTGTGCTGAATTTATTCCAGGAATTTCTTTCTGGATGCTATGTAGCCAAAATTTCTCATACATGAAAGTTAGCTGTATGCCTTCTTTTTCAGAATCTTCAAGTCTTCCATGCTTAATGTTCTTTTTACTATGTAAGCGAACAGCTTATAAACACTTAACCCCAGTCATTTTTCTTTTAGCTAATATTTTCATTTTGCCAAGAACAGAGAAATAAAGAAACTGCATTAATTTAAAGACTTAGTTTATTAATACTGCAGTATTTAACAAATCATGCTTATTTAATTACATATTAAGCAGAATTTCCTGTTTTTACTTCAACAATATTGTAGGAATAGCCCTAAGAATAATTTTTTAAAATTCTTTTCAGGTAATGAATATCACTTACTATATGACTAAGATTAAATCATCATTTTGAATAGGAACTCTTCTCATTAAATTCATACGTCTCATGAATTTAGATACGTGCTGTGGTTAGATGCTGCCTAGGACTTCTGAGGTAAGCAGCTGTATACCTGACTCTCTAGGACTCTTGGTAGTCATACTGTCACATTGTATTCAATGTGGACTTGTATCCGGATAGAATATTGGGTGCCTTGTCCATTATTAGATTATAACAGACACTAATTTTTGCTTTGCCAAAACTTTCTCTTTTGCTGGGACTCTGCTGCCTGCTGCCTCTGAGGAAAGTGCCATCTTACGCCCTTGGAAAGCCTAATTGGCAAGGAAAAGGGAGGCGTCTGTCCCAAAGCATATGAGACACTGAGGCCTTTGTCTAACAGTCCACGAGAACCTGAAGCCTGTCAACAACCGCACGAGTGATTTGGGGTGAGGGTTCTTCCCATATGAGCTATGAGATGACAGCAACCAGATGCTAGGGGACCTTGGTACTTTCACCCAGGTTCCTGTCTCAAAGTCGAAGAAGATAAATGTTGTCTCAGTACTGCCTTCTCTCATTTCTGGGACAGGTAGCCAACACCCAAAAGGAAGGAAGGAAGGAAGGGTTTATGTAGCTCACAGTTAGTGCAAGTTTCAGTCCAGTACTCAGCAGGCTCCATGGCAGAGAGCAGAAGCTCATGGCAGTAGCAAAAGCAGGAGCAGCAGAAACAATGGCAACAGAGAGCAAGTCTGTCTCCTCACAATGCATTCAGGCCACCGCCCCAGGCTGGGTACAGTGCTGACACCACGATCCCAGGAGCACGCACACCCGTCATCCCAGTGGATCAGGAGTTGAGCACGACTCTAGAAGCACACCCAGTGTGTTACACAAGGCTTTGGGGGGACAACTAGATACGAACCATAACATGTACTCACTAAGGTTGGGGAGTAATTTATTATTCAGTGATAGATAATACAGATTTTGGTCCTGAAGTAGAGTGCTTCCAAAACAGATACCTAAAAATGTGCAACTGGTGTTGTACACAGGTACTGTGTGAATTGGTAGAATGTTGAGTGATATGATCAAGAAGGCTGAATTGTCTGGAGCAGATGATTAACAGAGATCTAGACTTCAAAGAGGTTTCCATTGAAGATCATGACAAAGATAGAAGCATATTCTTAAGTCTAAAGGAAGGAGGAAGATTGTTGTGGAACAGCAAATGGATTAGTGACACTGCAGTTACACATAAAGGAGACTGCTTGCCTAGAGAGTTTAGTTAGTGGCTTATTACGAAGATTTTTCAAGTGAAGTGTTATGGATGCTGTTGGGCTTTTCACTGTGCGTTAGTTACTTCCTCACATTGCTGAAACACTCCAAGTTAAAGGAGGAAAGGTTTATTTTGCTCAAAGTTTGTAAAGGTCTCAGTGCATAATCTGCTGGCTCCAAGGCAGTGTGGTGGGGGAGCCATATGTCAAAGAGGAGAAACAGCTCCCAGCAGGCAGAAGGTAGTAAAGAATCAAGGGAGAAGACAAACCTTCTCCTGTCGCATACATTGTATATGACAGGCTATCTGCCTCAGGCTGGATACAGTGCTGACGCCACGATCCCAGGAGCACTCACACCCGTCATCCCAGTGGATCAGGAGTTAATCGTGACTCTAGAAGCCCACCCCGTGTCTTACCAAGAAAAGGGGTAGCAAACTAATCGGTGGACAGATTTAGTAATCACCCACTCTTAATCCTAGAACCCTCAATCCTAGCATTGCACCAGGCATTCATCGCATACTCCAGATCCAGCCACCTCTGAAAGAGCCCATCCCGTGATTGCACAAGGCTTTTAGGTGACATCCAGATCCAAGCCATAATGCAAGCTTGCACTAAAATGAGAGAGAGAAAGAAAAAAATGGGGGAAAACATTGTTAAAGAACATTGACCTGTAACTTGAGGGAGTTTTGCAAATTTTCAACCTCAAAATTCTAAATTAAAATGTGGTACTGAACATGATCAGCACAGTGTAGCCTAGGGAGATCCAACCAAGGAAAAAGTTGGGGATGTGATTGCAAACTAAAGAGTCAGAAAAATCAACTGCATTAGCATCCAGTCATGCAAAGAGATGAACGATATAGCTCATAGATTCTTTTGAGCAGGTAATATGGTCTCTAGATATCTAAAACATCATCCCTCAGTTGCCTCAGCTGCAACTCATGACTGAAGAACAGAAGGAAGGACTTTTGTTAAAGACACTTATGGTTGTGCAGTTGTATATGCATGTGAGAGGATTGGCGTAAGTGGAGTAAACACCAACAGAATTTGTGCAAGGTCCACAAAATTTTTGAGAAAATGACAAGAGTTATATTGCCAGTCTCAGTGAAAGGAGCAAGGAAATTATACAATGAAATGAGGTATGCTTTCCAAAATTCTGTTTTCAGAGATAGACACTCATGATCCCGGAAATACTCACACTCATAATCCCAGTGGATTTACAACCATAAAAATGAATGAAAACTCCAAGAAAAAGAGCTCAAAATTCAAAAGACAGAGCTGAGAACTGCAGAGGACTATTTTTAGTACTCAGAACCTAATTAAGAAATTACATCATTTATCCAGTTGGTTTTCAGAACTGTTATGGCCTAGTGACTCTATATACCATCTCCTTTCATTCTGAATACGAGTTTGTAAAATGATTATCATGTGTGTCTGTCAGCCATTTTGTGGTAGGCGCATTGCGGCAGGTAGCTCACTTGTCTCCATGGTTTCGCAGTTCAGCAGATAGAGAAATGTACTCAAGGAACTGCAGAGATGTCTCATCCACACAGGGCTTGATTTAAAAATAAGCCTCACTTATGTGGAGTAATGTTAGAAAACCACACTTGACATCCCAGTGAGGATGAGGACATTTTGCATGTGAATAGAATATGCATATTTGAGGAAGGGAGGAAAACCAGTGGTAGGGAACTTCCAACATGCCTCTCAAGTCCCTCCCCTTTAATACTCATGACTTTGTCTCCCTTTCAATGTGGTCTGGACCCAATGACTTGGTTCTAATAAACAGAAATGTTGGCAAAAGTGGTAGAGAATTGTTTCCCCAATTAGTTTGCCAAGACTGACTTCTCTCCTCCTGACAAAGTCTGTCTTCCTGACATTCCCTCCTGCCCTCTAGCTTTGACTTCATGAAGCAAGTTGTCATTGTGTAACTCTCACCAAAGATGCTCAGGTCACCAAGAACTAAGGGAAAAACCTCTGGCCAGCAGCGCTTGAGGAATTATGGCTTTGTGCAAGGGTGGGAAATCTGTTACATTCAAGCTCAGTACATATGCTGTGGCAGGTTTACCATCACCAGTTCAGTCCTATAGACTGCAAACACATGGATCTCACTGCAGTCATGAGCACCAGGGTAACATGCTTTCTGATCATGTCTTGCCATCCTTGTGGTCATATTAGAAGCAGAACCGGAGAACACTGATGTGGAAATAGTCAGCGTTCAGTTTATGACCAATAAACTGTACATTACTTAAAGCTGTTGAATCTTGAGACAGTTTGTAACACATGAGCAATAACACATTAGTTCCACACTTCTATAAGAGCTATGCTAAGTCCTGTTTTCTTGCTTTAGGTTACCAGGAAGATCCTTTTGCATCACCAGGTGAACATGACCTCCTCCATATTTTCGAATATCTGTTTCTGAACTTGAATCTCATTTATTTTATTTTTATTATTTAGAAATATAATCGTTGGCTCTTGGGATGCCACTTTGCAGTAACTTTCTTTTTTGTTAGGTCTTAATTTGTGCTGGAACAACTCCCAGCAGAGAGGCCTGGTTTGAGACCTTGAGGTGGAGCTCCCTGCAGAGAGGCTATGGAGAGACTCAGTGAGCTAATCCTGGAACAGAAGACATATTCAGCCGGGCACAGTGGGTTCACCTCCATGGGCTGCAGTGGGAAGAAGCTGAGCACAGCAGATAGCCACAAGCCTGGCCCAGCTGGTTGAGTTCTAGCTTCCTTCATCAATCCTGAGCCAGTGAGCTGAAGTGTGCTGATTGGCCCAGGGGGGGCCCGGACACAGACCCAGATCTATGGGAGCATCCTTTCAAAAGAGAGGTGGAACAGCTAACCAGCGCGAACTAGTCTGCCTGCAAGATCCCAGTTATATCAAGGGGAAGAGGTCGGACATAACTTAGAGGAATTAATTTAAATATAAATTCCAAATTTAATATCTGTTTGGCTATACAGTCATAATGTTTGTTCTTATTGTATAAAATATAAACCCATTAGTTATACAAGTTTGTCAATTGCTAAATCTCACCATGCATTATCTGTGTTGCTAATTGTATTAATGTAAATAGGAAACTGTATCTGTGTTAACCATCTGATCTCCCTTGGGTAAATATTGGAAGGTGCTTAGGTAATAATAACCTCACCAAAGCCCTACACCAAAAGACAGAGGACTGTGCCAAACAGAACCAATATCTCACTCTGAATCAATAGAGAGGACAAAACCTTGGGACACACACAAAACAAGAATCTCTGACCCAGAAGAGACACCTAAAGAACAGACTCCATACAGAGTGGCTCTGATCACAGTGATACAGCCAACTGCAATCAAACTTTCACAAAAAAGTATCACAAAAATAAAGAGTTCTCTCTGAAATATAAAATGACAAAGAGAAGGAGTAAAATGCATTTGCAGGCCCAGAGCCCACCCAAAACAAACTCAGGAGACATTAGCATAGAAGAAATTGGAAGTCACACAATTGAAATCTCTAAAATAATAGCAGCTGAAGTAAAGAAACAACTGTTAGAAGAGTATCGAGGAAATCAGATCAGAAATAATCTCCCAGGTAAAAAAGGGAAATGAAAGTATTACTTAATTTGAGCTGTAGATAGGTTGACAAATAGAGTCTGGCCTAACTTTCAGGTTCTATATTTTTATCATCAATTTTACATATTGTTATAAAAGTAGGAGCTGTGTTTTAACTGGTACTAACTATAATGTTTGATAATTTTAATAATAAATTTTATTTAACAAATGATTAATTTATATCAAACACTTCTGAAACATGTATATTCTTCTTATTACCTAAAAATTAAAATATCCATCATTACTAATTTTAGCTACTATTCTGTGCTTTCCAGTCTGTAGGTGAGTAGATGGAATTTTAAGGAGAGTGTGCAGACCCCAGAAAGCAGAGGCTGCAACCCTGAATCTGGAAAGCCCATCTCCAGAGGGAGGCTATCCCTGCATACTGAAAAGCAGAAGGAAAATGTAAATGATGTCAGCATATAAATGTTAGCACTAGAAGTAGTATCTCTTCTTTATTTTTTTAATGTAATACTGGAGACTAAACTCAGGAGCTTTGTTATGAGATATATCTCCAGTCTTCAAATTTAAAAAAAAAAATGTTTTTTTGAAAAGTCTTGGAAGGGCTCTAATTGCTCAGAAAGTTTTCTAATTCGTGATCTTCCTGTCTCAACTTCCCCAAGTGCTGGGACCGCTGCTGTGAGCCACCTGGCCCAGAAGTAATGTTTTTCAACATTACAATTTATTTAGTTTACTTTTAATGTGTATGTGTTAATACATGTGTTTTATAAAGAAAATATTTCTGGTTTCTTAATTCAAAATTATAGTATGTATTTTTTCATATGCTATATCTTTAGAAACATGTTTTTTAATAAAATATTCTGTCCTATGTCTTCATTTGAAATCGTAATTATTGAACATGTCTATAAATTGCACCTACTGGATACTACTGTATTCTTCTTAAATGTGAATATTTGTATTTCATGCCTGTCTAGTTTCTTAGCTAAAGTTTTAGAAATGTAAATATTACATCACTCGTGCAAACATTTTTAAGGAACTTGATGTGTGCTATGCAAATGAGTCCTAGAATGGGAAAAAGTAAGTTATGCTCCTGTGAACAAGTTAAGCACCTCTATTGTCAAATCCATAGCATTTTTGTCATTTCAAATTATTTAATTAAATAAAAAATTAGGGTTGGGGATATAGCTCAGTGGCATGAACACCTGCATGACAAGTACAAGGTCTTGAATTTGATCCTGGGTCCAAAAATATCTCAAAATCATTTTAGTTGTATTCTTGTCAAGTAAAAATTATCCAAAATGTTACTATTTATTCTGAAACTATTAATTTAATCCTGTGTTTGTCAGAAGGAAAAGAAGAGGAGAGAAAAGTGGTGAGGGTATGGGACAGGTGCAGGCTTGGGAGAACGAAAGGGTAAGGTAAGAGAGAAGCACAGCATTTTAAGTATGGAAATCATAACACAGGAATTATGTTCCAAACATTATTCTAAAAACAAAGTATAGAATAAGTTTGCAAAATAGTAGCGTACATGGGTAATACAGTAGTGCCTTGGTTCACAATCCCTTCGGTTTGCAAGCAATTTGGTTTGCATGCAAAAACATTTGGCAGAATTTTGCTTCTTTTCACAAACTGCATCAGGTGTCAGACATGACCACAGTCCTCTTCCTCACACAAACACAACACAGCCTTCTTCCCCCAAATCCTAAAATAAGTTGTTTGTAACAGAGAGTCCACTGTACTTAAGTCAAAAAGTCAGTTAAGAAGCTAGTTTAGGGCCAGCCAAATAGCTCAGAGGATTGAAGCGCCTGCAAGCAGGCTCAAGGGCTGAGGATTCCATCCCCATCCCCCCACTCCCCGGAGCACCCTGAGACAGCGATTGAGACTAGGCATGGGGAGCTCTCCTGTAATCCCAGATCACTAGAGTCTAGACTCTTCCCTAAAATACAAAAAAAAAAAAAAAAAAAAAAAGAAAAGGCAGAAGAAGAAGCTAGTTTAGTAATGCACAAGAGAAAATGGCGACCAAAATCAGTCACAATTACAGGGGAGCAAGGAAGATGGAGATGGGGCCCTGTGTCATGGCTCGCATTCGCAGTGTAAGCACTCTGGAAAGCTGAGACAGGAGGACCACAAGTTCTAGCCCAGGTTAGGCAATTTAGCAGCTTAGTGAGTACTAAGCAAAAGGCAGGGAGTTATGTCAGTGCCAATGATTAATAATAATAGTAGCAATCATTGCTGTTTCATCTTTAACCGGTGCTGAGAAAGATAGGCCCTAGACAACATCGAGTTAGTATCTCGGTGATGAGAATCTAGGTGACCTCTCATAGAGAAACTCACGGAGATGTAGTCACCTCTGGACTTCTGAGGACAGTTTCAGAGTAGGCCAAAGAATGCAGAAGGTGAATGAGACTGAAGATAAAACAAGAAGTGAAAGAATAAATCATGAATTTATTATGTTCTGTTCCTGTCGCATGCAGAAGACTGCATCCCCGCTCTTCTGCGTGGTTTTCAATCTGTACCTATGGTATTTAACTTTATAAGGTATCAAAAAGAACTGAATCTGAAGGGAAAATAAAAGGGAGTAGAGAGAAGGGGAACAATTTAAATGTGTTATGTACATGCACCACTTCCCTGTCGTGAATGTAACCACTCGTGCTGCAAACATGTACTAACGAAAGTCCAAAAATAAATAAGGAAGCTCATATCCTCAGGTCAGGGACCTAGGAATATGTTTTCTTGTATTACACAAAAGAGGTTCTACAAATGGGATTAAACTCATATTAATTATCCCGTATCGATCAGGCTTGCCCCATGCGGTCCCAAGGATCCTTCCAAAAGCTAAGCCAGAGAGCCTCTGTCACAGAAGGCAACGAGACAAACTCGGTGCTTCCTGACGCAGCCCTTATCCCTGGACCGTGGACAGCCTCTAAATGTCAGCAAAGGCAAGGAACAGATTGTATCCTAAAGCCTCTGCAAGGGAGGAGGCCTGCTACCACTTCAACTTTATCCTGCTAAAACCCATTTTGGACTTCTGTGTCTCAGAACTTTATAAACAAGTTGTGTCACTTTAAGCCCCTAAAGTTGCAGCGATCGCTTGCCACTGCAGCAGGAGTCTCCAGCAGCTGTTGCCGCTCTCCGGCTGTCGCTCATCCCCACAGGCTCCTCCTTGGGGAGCTAACGCTCAGTGCGGTGCTGCTGGGCCCGGCTCCTTAAGAATGGGCTTGCGTATTTCTGAATTCAGCGCTTTGGCGTTCTCAGGAAATATAAGCATTGATATTAGTGATACCACTAATAACAGTATTGATATTTACATGGGAAGAAATAAAAGATCTCAAAATTCAAAACAAAAAAAAAAAAAAAAAAAAAAAAGATTGGGGCTTAGCGGAGGTCCTGAGGGTCACGGGTGTCCTTAGCGGCGAGTGTGAGCCCAGCGCTCCGCCGCCTCCTGCCTGCCAGTGAGGTCTTGTCCTCCCACGCGAGCTGCACCACCTGCCAGGCCGCCGGCCAGATCCTGTGCCTTACTGTTGGGGCTCTCGACCCCCACATCAGATCTGAACAATGCCTGTTTTCCTGAAGAGTAAGTTTGCCTCAGGGATTTCGTTACGGTAACATAAAGTAGACCAATACAGCTGCTTTGGGGTGTGGAGAGGAGAAGGAATGATACTTGTTGAAAGTGGGCCCCGCGTCAGTCGATCTGGTGGCACGGTCGCCCCGATAAACTGCAAGTGGCTGACAGCATGGCAGGTGTACAGGGCCTCCTCAATTAACCCACTAATCCCAATGTCTTCATCCTTTCTACCTGCCACAACAAAATACTACAGACTGGGTAATTAATAATTAATATAAATTTATTTCTCCTAGTTCTGAAAGCTAAGAAATCCAACAGCAATGTGCCTGCAGAGTCAGTGTCTGGCAGAGGCTGGCGTCTTCCTTTTGTGTTCCCACACGGCAGGAGAAATAGAAGGTCAGGCAGCCGTCTGCAGCCTCATTCATAAAGCATTAATAAAATTCGCAAGGATAGAACCCTTATACTCTCATCAATTCCAAAAAGCCACATCTTTTAATTTCATCACTTTGGGTATAAGTTCCTATACATGAAGTTTAGAAGTCCATATACATTCAAAACTTAAGTTAATAAGTCAAAGAACTTAGCTTGTTCAAATGCTCACATAAGAACCAAATTTGAAAGCCTATACTATTGTCTCCAGAAATGTTTTTATCTCACATATTTTACTGCATGTCAAGCAGTAAACTAATGTTGATGAATCCCAGCTCATTTCTGAGATGAACTTATTCAAACAAACCTTTTCTTATTTCTCTCTCCTTTGAATTAAAAGTTGATCTGAACACTTCAATCTCCATTGAAATGAATTAGAAATTAGAAGCTTTCTATGTGGGTTTAAGCAGCAGTGGGATTTGTCATTGCATTTTTACAAATCTCTTTAGAGAGTGCTAACAAAAAGTGATTAAAAGCAGTAACTCTGCAAAGTACATACGGGAGCTAGATTTGAAAGGACAAAACAAGCTCCTGCGCAGAAAGAAAAGTCCCTGAGGCTGAGAGTTTTGGTCTTCCGTGTGTTCACTTCCTGTTCCCCTTGACATTCTTTGAAAGCAGAACCTCGTCCTTTAATTCAACAGTCAAAGAACACACTATGAGCCATGTAGTCTTCTGCGACCAATCCTAAACGTGCACGAACTTCCTTCCAGGAATGGGGAGAGGTAGGGACTCTGCTTCACCATTACCTGCCTTGAGACTTGTGACTTGAACCCAGTGATGCGATTTCATTTGCATCACATTTCATCCTGTATTTTACAAGGTTGCATTTTAATTATAATCCACATCTCCCATGTTCTGTCCTCCCCTATTTTACTGTCCTATTTACTTCTATTGCTTCTAGTTCATGAGGCTAAGAATTTGATAATAATCTTTGCTAGAAATTTAAGGACATATTTAAAAACTAATGAATGAATTCATTTGTTACAGGGTCTTACAATAGAACTCTGACCTGTAGTGATCCTTCGGTCTCAGCCTCCTTAGTGCTGAGATTACACATATGCACCACCACACCCAGTCTTGGGGCCTGTACAGAATGCGGTACTGGGGATGGAACTCAGGTCCTTGTGCTTATCAGGTAGGTGCTTAGACCCATGAGCTACCTCCCCAACCATTAAAGATATATTTTGAGTCATATGTAGGAGTGTCCTGGATACTGGTGTGTGTGTATGTGTGAAGTCTACTTATCAAGCAAATGAAAAAGAAAAAGTATTATTTGAAGTATAGTAACAAGGTAGTCACAAGCTGCACTTTCGGGACTCCTCAACTGGTCCATGTCATCTCTATTTAGATTGCCCCCATGGATGTCACAACAATGGTCCTTAATTGTTGTTAGGTCAACACAGTCATGATCACACTCACAAAAATATTTGTCATTTTCTCAGTAGAAAAATAAAATGTCAATGGAAACTGAATCCCTTATACCTTTCCCACCTAGCTCCATCCTGAAGCATTCCTTACCAGTTTTGTAAAAGCTGTGAACTTCTGGCCATTGAATGAACTCTTTCTGGCCATTACTACACACTGAAAAGATGCCTACTCTCCAGGGAGCCTAAGTTAATGTGGCTCATTGCATTGGCTCTTCCTGAGCAATTTGCGAAGGAGCAGAAGGGATATGTGTCAGTCCAGCAGCTCTTCTGAGGTATCTGGAGAGAAGTGTGAACACACAGGTATAACTCTGCATACACATATGCACACAGTCTTAGAGAACTCTTCACTTATCAAGGCTATACAAGCATCTGAATAAAAGCTCTGTTTATGGTATCACAACTCTTCCTGGCATTAACAAGAGATATGAACTTCATCACTCATCCTTTATTGTTGGGCTATTATGGGAAAGCTTGGGTAAAACAAAACAAACCAGAGCTTTCCAATGGAATAGACCTCAAACGGCATTGTAAGAAACAGTAAGGCTGGGCTGGAAGGAAGCAGTGACTTGTGTTTAATAATATTGTTTACTCTGTCTTTACATAGGAGTGTGAAATGCCTACTGTTGATGATGAGATTTGAAGCTCATGAGTCTCTGAAAGAATGTTATCCTTCCTGTATTCTCTGGGCCAGAAGGGCCTCCAAGACTCAAACATAAACCTTTGCCAGTCAGAAAATTTATGATATTTTAACATTTCCTGCATGGTATGATGCCATTACTTTTCAGAAGAAAAAAATAAATGTTTTCTTTCTAGACAAGACCTACACCTCTCCGCAATGGTCAGTTCTTCAATATAGCGAAGGTGCCAGCCAGAAGCCTACCTTTGATATGCAAGTAAGAAAACCTATTTTTTAACTTCTGTTTTTTAAAGAATACAAATAGGAAATATGGAGATAGCTCAGTGGTCTAAGTGCCTGCGTTGGCAAGCACAAGGACCTGGGTTTGATCCCTGGTACCACATGCCGTGCTGGTCCCTTCTCTGGGTGCACTGAGCCAGCCATCAAGACCCAGCCTGGTAACACATACCTGTAATCCCAGTACTGGGAAGGCTGAAAACAGGAGGATCACTACAAAGCTGAACATTGTAGTGAAGCCCTGTACCAAATACATTAAAAAACCTATAATATAGTGATAGAAAAAAAGACACAAAATTTCACAATAGAAGTTCAACAATGGTTGCAAGTAATTAGTTGCTCAGACTACCAGATATAAACATGCAAGATTTGTTTAAAGAAAAAAAACAAAACAAAACTTGTAAAAAATTCAAAATAAATAAAAAGAATAAATAGAAAAAATTCATACATTAACTGCTCCTTCAAAACGACCAACAGAGGTTGACAGTAAAATTATCCAAACTATTTTGCATATAAGCCTAAATACATCTTTTTCCCTTTCTTATTTGTCCTTTTCCACTTTCCAGTTTTTCCTTCCAATTGAACAAATTCTTTTCCTCTCACAGTATCTATTGTAACTTTTAGATTTTAATTGCTCTTTCAGGTCCTAACACTAGTGAGATAACATGACATTTGCATAAGTGGAACTGATTTGTTTCACTTTCCAATGTACTCTTTAGCTGTATCCATTTCTCTACAAAGACCTCGAATTTATCTTTGTTATTTCATTCAATTTTTTTACTTTCTTTTTGTTTTTATTTTGAGGAGTGTAAACAAAAGCAACAAAAAAAAAAGCAGATGCAAAGACAGAAACAGGGTAACATATAACAATATGTGTGTCACAGATTTCAAATCAAGAATAGCAAATTAACAATGCTTGTTATATTACCTATTTTATTGTCAGATCTGTTGCTCAGATTAACATATATAGTTACACAAGATTGGACAAAAAATTTTTTAAAAGTCCTTTTTATCAGCTGAATAATACTCCATTGTGTAAAATTACCATATCTTTTTTATCCATTCCTCATTTGATGGGTTTCCAAGATTTAGCTATGAAAAATTGTGCTGCTTTAAACATGGGTGCACACTTATCCTTGTGGTATGATTTCAGTTCTCTTGGGAAAAAAACCTAGGCACAGAATAGCTGACTTAAATAGGACCTCTAATCCTAGCTTTTGGAGGAATCTTCCTAATGATTTCTATAATGGTTCTACCAGCCTGCACTCTCACCAACAGTGGAGTAGGGTTCCTTTTTCCCCACAACCGCTCTAGCATTTGTTGTTGGCTAATTATTTTTAAAAATGTATTTAGGACAAGGTCTACAGAGTCTACAGGGTCTCACTACATAGATTAGATTCATAGTGATCCTCCTGTTTTCAGCCTCCCAAGCACTGGGATTACAGGTGTGTGCCACCATGTCCAGTCTTAATTGCCATCTCAGCACTCCCTGGGGGTGGGACTGTTGCCACTCTGGTCCCTGCACCTGCCTAAGCAGGCCCGTTAGTCCCCTGAGCTATCTGGCTGGCCCATTGTTTGCCTTCTTGATGATAGCCATTCTTTCTTGAGTAAGATGCTACCTCAGCATTGTGCTAGTGTGGATCTTTAATGACCAATGATGTTGAGCATTTTTCGTATGTTTTTGTCATTTTTGAAGTGTATATTCATCTCAGATCCCCATTTTTGGCTTGGTTTTTGAAATTATACTACAAAGCTACTGTGATAAAATCAGAAGGTTACTGGAAGAAAAAAATAAAACTGACGTGAGGATCAATGGAACAGATTAGAAGGTATAGACACAACGACAAACACTTGGCCACCTCATCTTTGACAAAGGGGCCAAATACGTTCATTGGAAGAATGATAGCTTCTTCAGTAAATGGTGCTAGAAAAACTGGATTTCCACATGCTAAAGGCTTAAAATAGATCCATGCCTATAACCATGCACAAAACTAGTTAAATGGATCAGAGATTTAAATATTAAAACTGAAACGCTAAATGTTCTTAAAGAGAAAATAGGTAGAAACCTTAAGGACATAGGAATAGGTAAAGAGTTCACGAACAAAAATCAAACTGCAAAGCAAAATGCTCCAAGCAGTCAACAACTGGGATCTCATCTCTTTCAAAAGTTTCTGTACGTCAAAAGAAACCAAGAGAGTAAAACAAAAACTCACAAATTGGGGAAAAAAGTAGTGGACTCCTATTTGGAACACATAAAGAATTAAAAACAAATTGGTCCTCCAAATCCAGTCAACCAATCTGGAGGCATTGTTCCTGATGCTTGCCCTACAGCCCGGGAAGAATATTCCTGGGCCTTGATCATTCCAGGGCCAACTCCAAGCAAGAGGGGCCATCACTACAACTCTGAGCCCACACGTTGATTTGAACTGCTCACTCCCAAGCTGTCATGCTTTTCCTTTCTCTCAGGAGGCTCAATAAAGGCAACAGAATAAGCTTCTGTCACCCTTTTTTTCTACCTCCTGCCTCCCCTGGGACCCCCTGTCTCTAGGATCTGTGAGCATGATACACTCCATTTTTCTGAATCACTGCTGTGCCTCCTGCCCAGGCCACACCTGACTATCTGAGAAGAGCAGAGTACACTCCCGTGTTGAGGGTCAGGTGCAGTCCTCATCCCAGTAGAGAGCAGTGAGCAAGAAAAACAGGTCCCTGCAGTCAGGGAGGTCATATTCCAGAGGGGAGGGAGGGATGACAGTCAACGAGGAATACATATGTCATGTGAGAGGTGATGACAGGTGTTATGCAGAAAAGTAAAGCAGGATAAATTAGATAATACTAGGACACGTGGTGTTTATTTTATGTGGGATGGTCAAAAGAAGGCTTCTTTATAGAAGACACTTTTGACATTTGAGTCATGTCTTAAAAGAAATGGCTTTTCAGTATTGCTGGATGTTTTCAGACCCAGGCATGACTTTCAGTAAATCTGAGGATGAAACAAGCATCTGCTTGATGAAAGAAGAAAGAGGGTAAAGACAGGAAACATGAGTGATAAATCCACACTGATCCGATTCAGGAGCTAATTTATGTTTCCAAAGCATGCTGAGAAAAAAGTTAAAAAGAAATCCCAACACTGGGACCCTTTGATGAATCACCAGTAGCTAATTGTCACAGTGCATCCCACAGGCATGACATATCATTTGAAATCTGGGTGGATTTCAGAAGAGAAATGTTATTGCATTTTAAACAATACCATTAGCCAATCTGATTTCACTTACTGGTATGCACTTTGTTCCAGCTATCTCGTCTAAAGATGAATTGCCCCGTGGTTCTATTGTCAAAATGACAGCGTGAAAAGAGAACCGTGTGGGCTGTAATAATAATGTGGTACATGTGTAGGAGGTCAGAGAAGCAACAGATTAACATTCCAGCAAAAGATTTCCCCTGGGACAGCTCTTGAAAGTATCAAAGGCCAAAGATCAGGACACTGATAATGTGTCTGGCATCGGTGGTGAAATTGTTGTATGTATTTAGCTCTGCAGAGGACAGAGCTGTGTTCCTTTCAATTAGTTGATGAAATCTCTCCTGAACAATGAAGACGCCAACCACAGAAATGGATTCAGTGCAACTGGGTGAATGGAAATGAGGACATGTGAAAATATGAGTTGCTTACTTCAGATTAATAAAATAAAATTGAGTACATTCCCTCGAGAAACAGACTAATGCCCTGCCCCAGAGGTCTAACAACGTGCAGTATGACATTTCTTCATTGAATTTTAAACCACATTCTGATGCTTGTAACATTTCCGAAAGGTGAGCTTCTGTACGGCACGGAGGAACAAGCACTTCTTCCTAACGGGTCTGCAGCTGTGGGGGCGGGCAAGCGCCGGGGCTCTGCACGGGCGGGGACCTAGGTTAGGGCTTGCGTTCATAACTCATAGCTGTGAAACAAGAAACCTCATTTTTCTTATTTTTAAAATAGCAAAACATGTATACCCTAATCTTTTGTAGGGCAGATTTAAAATCAGCAAGATTACAACGAATCTTGTGTTCGCCAAATTTATAATTTAATGAATTGCTCCCCTCAGTATTCCTGCTGCCTGATCCCACTGCCACTGCCGGGCTGGGTCAGCCCTGGGCGGCTGGGGAAACAGAGAAAATCGCAAGTTTTCTGTGTAGGAGTGAATATAAGCACCCTTTAATTTGGGGAAGGAAGATTGGCATCTTTGTTCAAAATTTCATTATGTGTTTATTATCAAAAATAAAGACTTAAGCAGAAAGTGAGATTTATTGGGAAATTTCAGAAACTAAATTACAAGTGATTTTTAAAGGAACAGGACATTTCACACAGCAAATTAGGGGGCAGTGATTAAAATGTAGTTTCTGGAGTCTGGTCATGGATTTAAACTTCGGCTGCACTTCTTCTAGCTTAGCCTTTGCCACCTCTTTGTTTCTGAGACACAATATCTGACGCCACAACTTAATGAAGAAAGCTATAGCTTAGCTCACAGTTCAGACAAGCTTCAATCCATATGCTGCTGACTCCAGGCAGGATGGCATGGGAGAACAACAGAGCAGAGGGGAGCTATTCCTGTCTTGGAGGGTGAGCAGAGGGGGAGATCAAGGGAGACACCTTCAGGGAAGGAAACACCTCAGGGCACTCCCCCAGAGCCCAGGCTCTTCCCAACCACACTCCACCTTCTAACAGCAACTGAGATACAAAGTCTCACAATACAGTCACTTCCCCTCCCCACCCACGAGGACCCTGGGGACAGCCACACCTAAACCACCAAGGTCTCTTGGTGATCTCTAGTGAGACCTTCTCTGGGTATCATTTCTTTATCTGTAAAATGGGCACATAATGGCAGCCACAGGATTCATGTGAGCATGAAGTAAATATGCAAAATGCTTTAAAAAAAACCACATTACTAATTTTGATTACTTACAGAAGTCATACATGTAATCCAAAGCATGAAAGTGTTTGAAAGAAACTAATGTTTTCCAGATGAAAACTTTCATAGTGATTGCTAATTTCATTATTGTGAGTGATTATTTTTGGTTTTTTCTATTGCTGAATCCTCATTCTGTAAATAGCCACAAGGTAGGTTTAGACTAAGGTGGCTTGGCCTTTAACCAATTTTAAGAAAGTAGGATGTCTGTCTTCTTCACAATGAGGTGTCATGCTAATGTCCTTGGAGGCAATCAGAGTAGTCCCTTGACACAGACAAAACATGAAAGCTGCAACTCGTAGCTCCATTCTCAACCCTGCCTTAACATGCCTATAGGAATTGGGAAGACAGCCCTCTCTACGCAGGTTATGATGTCAAGACTCCACAGGCGAGTTCCATAAAGTAGGGTCTCAGCATGCGTTGTACAAGTCTTTTTAAAAAAAATCTGGCTTCTTTTATGACCGAGAGAAGCAATGTTTGGGAAAAACATTTGAAACCAATAAAGTATAGAAACTGACAGAGCTCCTGATCTTTCTAAGGTCTCTGGACAATGTGTCAACTCCTCCTCTGCTCTTGACAAGCATGATTTGATAGTCTTTGAATCAACAGTGAAATAGAAATGGAAGAGACAGTCTGACCTCTACCTTATGAGGAGCTGCTTACAATGAGTGTGCAACGAAGGTGCAGGCCGATGGGCACTAAAGCATGGGATTAATAGATTCAATAGCTGCTTGATGAATTTCTCTCAAAAGAGAAGCTTGAAGGGCACTGGCAGAAAGAAATGGGAGAGAGCATAAATGGCTGTGAGAAGGGCCAAATGGTCTTTTCCTATTTCCCAAGAGATTCAATCTCCTGAGCTGTAGAATGTGCTGTTTCTTATAAAAGCTACTAGAAATACACTTTCTTACCAAAATTCAAAGCAGAACCACAAATCACTTATAGGAGACAAAAAACAATAAGTAGTGTCAGCACAGAGGGATATATTTTACTTTGCCCTGCCATGAGGAATTATGGTGGGCTGTGACGAGTGGAATATAAAGTAACTTAAGTTGCCTGTTGACAACAGAGTTTGAAATTATAAAATGTAAAACCAATATATTTTCTACACACTATGAAACAGCCGGGGTATTTTTATGGCTTCTAGCAGGATACCAAGCTATCTCTCAAGACCCTATAATTCTTTAAGTATGGTAAGTGCATCCTGTTATTTATTTTGTTTGTTCCTGTGGCTTCAAAGATTCCACCAGCAGCACTGTACAGAGACAGAAGTGGAGGAAGCAATGAACACCAAATTGTCTTGTCTTCGAATGTCCAGTCCATGGGGGTGGGAGGGCTCAGACAGTGGGTTCAACATGCCAGTGTAAATGCCATCCTTTTTGTAGAAAAGGAGGAAACTCAATAAAAAATACTTCAGGAAGGTTTCACCCAGTCTATCTGGAATCCAAGCAACAAAATTCAGTCTTTTATGTAGTTGGCAGCAGTGGAGTTCAAATAAGAGCTCTTTAGGTGACAGATGGTGATAAGTAAGTCAAACATTTCTTAGATGATGGTTTATGTGCTAGACATTAGAGGTGTTGTAACTATTGACCCATATTAATGCAGCACACTGACAAAAGGCAGGCACCAGAACTCTGCACTCAGTCCCCTACCCTAAGCAATCATTAGTTTTAACATCTTCATTTTGGTTGTTTAATTTAAACCTTGTGCATGTCAATCAATCGGGACAAAATACTGTGATTGCTTTCAATGGTTTGGTTGCTAAATTTGTTGGGGTTTTATGTTTTGCTCACTTATTACATTTTGATAATTATTTATGGGCTGAACTCCTGTGATGTCAAATTGGCTGGCAATTTGTTGGGGGCTGGGCGGAGCATGTGGGCAGGGATCTGAGGTGCACACGTGGCTGATGATGACAAGAGCACCTGGGGGCTGAGGAGAGACCAAGACGGCAAGGTGCTGCCCGAGGACAGGGAAAGGCGCTTTCCTCAACGGATTCTTGCTGCAACAAAACAGCAGAGAGCCTCTACATGCACTCTCTCCCTGTTCAAGGCAGAGGCTGTTCCTTTCCTGGCAGACTCGGGGATTTGGGGAGGGTAAGCATCCCCCTCCACACAGCAGTTTGTCAGCTGTCAGCAACGCCTGACACCACAAAACCCCAAAGCAGAGTGCACGGGTGCAGCATGCAGAAGCGTCCAGTTGTTTGAGTTGAAAAGAGAGGAAACATCAGATGTTGCTTTTCAAACAAAGACCCAGTTTCATGCTTAACACCGTGAAGATAACTTGGTTTTGTGTTCTTAGGATTAAGGGGGGGGGTGGGAGAAAGAAAAATCCTTTGTTCCTTTGAAGTAACGGCAAGCTATGTGAAGTGAATTTTAACCAGATTCTGCCAATATCTATCAGCATACAGCATTTCATAGTGCAGATAATAAGAGTCTAGAGAAAATGAAGGTAAGAGAAAGGGAAATCTAGAGACAAGGGGCAGCTTCCCACATGCAGGTCAAGCAAGGGTTGAGAAGGCCTTTAGGGATAGGTGTGCGATTGAAATGGAGCAATTAATGCCCAGCGTGAGAGGTGTGCAATTTTTTAAAAGCCAGAACTATAGAATATTCTAAGAAGCATTGGTTCAGGGGGCATAATTTTCCTCTTTAAGAGGCATATCCATAAGGAAAATGCTGCTGGTGCAGATCACAGATTTAGTTGTAAATAAATGAAATGTGTAGCTCATTATTCATGGCAAGAATTAATATTATTTATTCACAATGTTTATGAATCCCTTCTCTAGGTGTACAAACTTAGGGTTCTTCAGCTAGAGAAATAAGTCAAGATTGTAATCAATAAAAAACACAGAACATGAGAGCAAGTGACATTTGCAGAGAGAAGGAAAGACAGTGTTGGAAAAATAAGCAGTAGGAGAGCTTTGTGGAAGGCTCAGGCTTGGGGATCCTTCTTAAAATGTGTTTAGACTGCTTTATGACACTAGAGAATTTTAACAGCATGTGCAAGAAATATAACTTAGCTGAAGCTAGTGGATAAAAAAGAATGGAAGTATGAGAATCAGAATTTAATACCAGTCGCTGTTTCTTACTGAAAAAAAGTCTTAAAACCAGGAACAAGTTCAATAAACACCTCTAATATAAGGCTTTGTCTGGATAAATTCTCCATTAAGGGAGATAATGGTTGGAAATATGAACATAAGGAGGTTTTTGTATCAGGCTTTTCTAAGACCTCCTCTAGGTGTGATGTGTGACATCCTACCATATAAGGGCTCTTTACATTAAGGCAAAATCATCAGTGGTGAATTCATACAAAAAGGCAAGTTTTACAAGCACACATGGAGGGTGATGACAATTTTAATTGTATTTTTTAAATGTATTTGGTACAGGGTTTCACTACACAGATCAGACTAGTAGTGATCCTTCTGTTTTCAGTCTCCCCACTGCTGGGATTGTAGATGTGTGCCACCATGTGCAGTCTTGGTGGCCAGCTCAGAGTGCCCAGAGCCAAGCTGGAGTGGCATGTGGTGCCAGGGACTAACCCCCAGCCCCTGCGCTTGCCACTGAGCTATCTTGATGACCCTTGTATTTTGTTGTGTTTCCTATTAATCTTAGAACAGAACTGCTATGTGTTAAGGCAACCGTGGAGGACACAGCAGCAGAAAATACTTATTGTGCAAGAAAGATGCAAATAATTTGAAATTTTACATTAAAATAAACTCATGTAAAAGGGTACTAAAGAGCATTTCTGGGTCTACATTTTGTTTTCTCATACTCTGGGCAAAGATTTGCTTTCTATTACTTCTAAAAAAGTACAATTTGAGTTAAATGATTTCTTTGGTGACTTCATAATTCCTTTTTTGTTGTTGCTATCCTGAAGAAGCATGTTGTATAATGGAAAATTTAGGTATTTTCAGTCAAGAAGGCAGGGTTGAATCACAGCTTGATGTCCATGACTGTGCAATGCTAAGCTTCTTGGCCTTCAGAGTTACTCTTAGAGGTCAGGATTATTCCAAGAATATGACGCATAGAAAGTGGCAGCATGTATATATAATTGGAACTTGGAGGATGCCTGTAATTATGGACATTGCTCTGATTTCTATTTGACTGGATTTATGGCCCTAGAGTAATTTTCATGGTTTGTATTCAATAATCTGTCTGTAAAACATCAACTTAATGCTCATTGGACAGCAAAAGCCCTCTGATTTGTACATCAACATCTGGGTTTAAGTTGTAACCCTTACCAAATCCTTTCAGGGCTTTCAGCCCTTTGAGACTGTCCCTGCAATGAATGAGAAAAGCAGGAAATACTGTAACTTCTGTGGAGTGAGCCCCAGGGACACAGATCCACATTAGCAGGAAATCTGGGTAAGCCAAGACTGACCGGTGAATAAAACGAATTCCTCCAGGGAGGGGGCTCCCAAGTTACTCCCAGAGGTAGATCAGATGTGGATTCACCATCTACCTGCAGGGTCCATTGTGTCCAAATTGTATGATAGATGACATCCCAGAGCCAAAGCCTCCCTTGCATCAACTCTGCACTATTGCCTGTGAAAAAGAAATCGAGTTTCTAAAGAAAAAAATAGCATGAGACATAATTAGATTTCTTGATAGCTAAGCATATTTGTACATCTGAACTGCATTTATTATATTTTCTAAGGAAAAAAATAGAAAAAAATTTGAATTTTTGCTTTGCAGAAATGAAAAATAAAACAATATTTGATGTATATTCTGTATTTTCAGAAAAAGCCCTAACATATGCATTAATAATTGGGAAATTTAAACATGAAAGAGAATTTCAAGATCACATAGTCTGACATCATCATTTTTACAGAAGAAAACTGCTTTAAAAATAGTTGCTTTGGGCCAGCAAGAAGTCCAGTGGTCCAAAGTGCCTGCTGAGGCAAATTTAAACAAGTGCAGAGACCACAGTTCAATCCTTGGTACCACACGCCATGCCAGTCCTGACCCCAGAGTGGGCAGCACAGGCCAGAGTCCAGGCCTAGTGACGGTGGTACACGGCTATAATCCCAGGGCTGGGGAGGCTGACACCAGGAGGATCACTGAGTTCGAGCTGCGTAGTGAGACCAACAACCAGATACATTAAAAAATAAAAGATAAAAAGAAAGTTGCCTTCACTTCACCTCTTGCCTCATCCATTTCTAGTTGCTTCAGATTTGACGTCTTATACACAAGTTAGTACAGGTGTAAGTTTTCCACAAGCAGTTAAGTGATCGTGTCACGTATGCTTCCCATGCAAGTTCAGATTTTATAATGTTGAGTATACATTTTATGTGTCTAGGTCCTTAAAAAATCAGATAATAAATTCAAAATGTTCTATATAAAAATTATGCTTTTATATTCAGATTATACTTGAATATCTAGTGGCTTAATTTTCTACTACTCTGGAAAAGTAGTTGTATTTCTCTTTCATTTGTTCCTGAACTTAAATTCCTTCCTAGCAGTTTCCTCCAGTGTTTAGCCTATTTTTCAGTGTAATGATTAATCTCCGTGCAGAGCACATTAAGAGCCCAGAGGCTTTAGATTCAAGAGGACGAGAACACCCTGATTTGCTAGACAGGACTGTGTCCTGTAGCCAGGAGAACAGCTGCGACATTCGTAGCACCAACAAAGACCCACACTGCATAAATTGTGTGTCCTGTACGCAACATGGAGGTGCAGACAGATCCAATCTTGTATTTCAGCATTGTAAGACTGCTTTGTTAAGCCACAGAAACATCAGTAGCTACTTCAGCTTCAAGAACTTCTAAACACTGCGACCCTATCGTACCCTGCAGCATGGGGGCTAAAGCACTAGGAACTAGAACGCACTCCCCTCTGCTGTGTGCTGCTCGACCAGAAGAAATCTGGACATTCTGCAGACCATTTTCACACGGTCTGAGTGAATCTCTGAATTATGAGTTTATTCTGCTCAGAGTTATCTTCTGCTCTTCTACATTTAAAAGTTTGCCAGAAAGTCAGCTGGGTCAATAAAACTATAAAATAATTTTCTTGGATATATTTATTAATCTATTCCTGGCTGATATTTATTACTAACATTCATAGATCTTCATTTTAAATGAATACTTTTCATCATTTGTGAATTTTCTCATAATTAAGCATAATATTTAGCAAATAATTAAGTGAAATAGGCAAAAATTTGATTTGCCTGAATATAAACAAAACTCTTGAAAAAGTGGTAGCGTCCAAAATTATACATTATATTGAAATGTGTAAGAAACCCTAATGTGATATATGAGATGATATTAAAGATTCATACGAATATATTTCAAAACGCAATTATCTTTACTTGTATGTCCAGGTACAGAGCTGTCTTGGATGACAATGTTAATTTGTTGCATGCTGCTGGAAAAGATGCCAAAGTTCACTGATGTTTGTGCAGGAAAAATGGCCATGGTCTTGGTTATCACCTGATGCAGAGTTTGCAGGGAAAAACAAAATTTTTCCAAATGTTTCTGTTTGTGAACCAAATTGTTCACAAACAAAAAAACATTTATGAAGTGGGGCACCCCTATATTAGGACTGTTTATTGAACAGAAAATGTCCTTAGGGCATTTTTTGTGTTTTTTTTCCTAGCTCTTTATAGTGCTGTCTCCAGGTTATCAAAAATGTAGCAACCCCACATCTTTTTCTGCCCTGGAAAACTTCACTGTTTGCCTGTCATCTGAGAATGGTCATTAACAGTGTCCACTCTCACTTTCAGAGGCGTCTTGGTCGAGGTAATAAGCTAGATAGTCAATTCGACCAATAGATGAGTTTCTTTCTGAGGATATATGGCAGAGTAAGATGGCACGGCAACTTGGTCGGCCGCCAAGTGGCCCAGCATTGTGGAAAGCTGCAACTTTGATTAGAGTACTGTGGTGCTCTAGAGACAAACAGAAACTGTGGAATCAGAAAGCAAACTGCTAGTAAGAAGCAAGGAAATCACTACGCTATAAAAATGGCATACACACACACACACACACACACACACATACCATTAGCAAAGGCTGGAATAATGTTTACAAATTATTTTTATTAAGATTAGAAAAATGATGACCCTTATTATGTAGTAGTGAAACAACTGAAGACTACCGTATAAAGGTAGTTGTAGGAAAGGGAATACATTTAATAAGTTTCAAAGTTGGTAAAGTGATGTTCAGGAAGAATGTTCAGAGTGTTAGCTTCTTTAGTTAAAAAAGATCTGGAAGTTCAGTTAAAGGAAAAGTGCTTAGCTGGGCATAACGGCCCATGCCTGCAACCCCAAGAGACTGAGGGAGACTGAGGCAGGAAGGCAAGTGGTGTCTGGGCTGTGCAACTCAGTGATTTAATGAGACCTTATTGCAAAATAGAAGATACAAAAAAGGATAGAGCACATACCTCAGAGAGGAGTCCCTGGATTCAGTACCTAGTGCTGGAGAAAAAAGAAAAGAAAATCACTGTTCAAATTTTCAAAACAGTATTAACAGAGCTACCTAGAAGGGCTGGAGCTTCTGAATTGAAAGAAAAATACTGTTTCTCACTTTTGCTTCTTCCATTGTGAAAAGAGCCTTAAAATCAACTACTTTCTGGGGATAAATCAAACTGAATGTTTATTTACGACTGTTTTCAAATGGCTAACATATGTATGAAGTCTCACAAAGATGATTTTGATCTTTGATTATTAAGCTTTTAAAAAAAAACAATCAAAAATGTTTGATAAACTTTTTTTTCAGAATTACAACTCAGAGCCCAAACTTGGGGAACGGCTGGGCGAGGCTGGTGTTCCCCTAGCTTGTAAGTTCTTTCTAGGCTGGAAGCTAGAGCACTGGTGCGGCTCAGCTTTTCCACTGTTCGAGTTGCCCAATGTCTACAAATTATTTTCTCACATCTTTTGTCTATTTTTAATTTTTTTTAACTCGTAGGAGAAAGTTCGTTCTTCTTTCTCCGTAGCAGCTGCCCGCGGAGTTCTCACTCCCTGGGCTGCGTTGTTTCTGGCCAGAGGTCTGCAGTGGCCCCTCACGCCCCTGCATTGTGAGCTGTGGCTCTCCAGCTGACCCTAAACGTTTCAACAGGTTTCTAGCAGTTTGAGAGCACTCCTGGGGATGGTGTCTTCAGACCTCCTTGGCTCAGAATTAATTCATCCTCTCGGACCTGTGAGCTGATGGTTCTCAACCAGAGTGAGTATTTTCACCTTACCTCCCCTTCGCTCTGAGATTCTAACTGAATACACAGCGCCTTTGTGCCACTGCTCCTGATGTTCTCTTTACTGTTCTTTGATCTTTTATTTTTCCTTCTCTCTGTACTGCATTTTGAACAGTTACTATTTAAATTCAAATGGACTATTCTTTTTCAGTTTTGAGGCTATTGTTAATCCTAGCCACATTATTTTCCCTTTTACTTGATAATTTTTCTTTTGTATTTGAGTTTCTAAAAAATAATGACATTGCACATTTTCATGATAGTAAGTGCAGTGCGTTTTTCAATTTTATTTGACAATAGTATTTTTAAAATTTTGGTCCCAGGGATTGGATCCAGGGATTTGCACCACAAAGACTATTCCATCCCCTGCTCTTTTTACCTTATTTATTTTTATGTTAAGCCAGATTGGCCTCAAATTCAGGGTTCACCTGCCTCAGGCTCCCTAGCTGCTGCTGAAATTTTAGGATTACAGCTCTATCCAGGCTGCAACACCTCATCAAACACAGAATACCTTACTGTCTTGATAAGTAAGGCCGTTTAGAAACTACAAAATTGTTGCCTCAATAAAAAATAGAAGTCTTCAAGCTTTTCCTTTGTGGGGAAGGTATTCATCAGGAATAGTATTAGATGCATTTGGTTTACCATCCAACATAAATACATTTCAACAAATATCATCATTGATAATTAACAGAACACATAGTAAAGCTTGTTTATTTTGCACATTATGTTACTGTCTTTCTTGCTCTGGTATGAACAGACAGTTACAAAGGGGCAAGGAGTGTAGCCCATTTACAAAGTCTTCACCCAGCATAGTGAGGCTCAGTATACAAAACAAGTGCATTAAAACGTTTTTCTCTGTAATGACCACTGTATGTTTTATGCCCACATTTTTATATCAGAAATATCAGATGATGTATATTACTTATGACCTATTACTGTGCATTCTGCTGGGATTGTAATGAGAACCATTTGCATAGGTTCCAATTGTGATGTAAAAGATGTGATAAGTAGTATGCATGCCACTTTTGTATATTTGAAAAATACATATCAATGCCTAAATTGTTTCTCATGCAAACAATGGGAAAAAAGGAAAGGCCAAGTATCCTTGATATAATGACTATTAGCTAGGTGGCATTCACTTCATTTTTTATTATAAGAAGATACTTAGAGTTATATGTTTTCCTTCATAGTATCATTTCCTTAAATTCAGAACTCTATGATTTAATTATAGAGGATAAGGCTACTTCTTTTTCGAAGCTGTTTAAAGCTTACTGTCAATGAATGGCTATTTGTACTAAGTGCCCAGCTGTGTTTGTTGCTCTTGTTTCCCTCATTTTTAGCTCATTCTAAGATAAAACATGTTTTAGCAGTAGAATTAATTTAATATGTGAATAACTTAACTCTTCATGAATTTTTTGTAGTTATTTAATGTCCTTACAAAATGTACTACACTGATGTATTATACAATCTCTAGATCTATAGATGAAGGGAATATCAGATATTAAACACAGTGAAATCTACTTTCACTTAAATGTTAGATGTGAGATGTGATTCCTGAAAAAATAAAAGTTCCTAATAGTATTAGATTAGTACTAGTAATGAGGTCTTTATTATTTGGAACAAATTATTAATCTTTCTTACTGAAGTTGCTGTTGTGCTTTCTCAATGAAGCATTTTAATTTTCACATTGACAACTAGTCAGAAAGAATCTCTTCTAAACGATCAAAGCACACACTTCATAGGCTAGTGTGTGCTAAAATGACAAGCAGGACAGTTTGTGATAGAGAAATTTGATGTGTGCTTTAATCTCCTTATTCAGCTGCTCTACACACCATGTTGCCTTAGTTGAAATATATTTTGTTTTTAAAACTTTCACTAAGTGTTTTCTCGGTAAATGGTTTGTCAGGTAACGATGTTCTGGATGGAATGTTTCTATATGTGTAATAACTATTTCACTTCCTATCTTGTGCAGAGAATTTTCACATCATCCTAACATCTGACCCTGTGTTAGGGACTGAGTTAGAAGAAATTAAAGGGCCAGCCAGATGGCTCAGCGTATTAAAGCACCTGCTTAGGCAGATACAGGGGTCGGGGGTTCGATCCTCGGTGTGTCATGCCAGCCCCATGCCCGGGGCATGCTGAGAGGGCGAATGAGACTGGGTGTGATGGCGCGAGCCTATAATCCCTGCGCTTGGGATGCTGTAAACAAGAGGATCACAAGTTCGATATACACTGAGAGATCCTATAGACCCTGTAGAAAATACATTTAAAAAAGAGAGAGGTAAGACATGAAAACAGAAATATGAAAAAATATTCTAGATGTTCCTTGGGATTATTTTAATATTCAAAGGGTAGCTATTATAAGTGAAATTAATAAAAGAAGAAAACAAGGGCATGGTTGTATTCAGAGCTGTCTAGGAATGAGCGTGCCCAGGCTAGAAATGGTACTCAGCACCGGATCACTTGGGCAGGCGAGTCATCCGTAGAGTGTTGAAATAAGGCAGGAACAGCTCGCTGAACAAAAGCACCTTTTCTGTCATTGCAAAATCTGAGAGGCTCGGCCACATTGGTGTACAATTTTCCCTGGTCACAGCAGTTAGAGACATTTTATTAAAGTTATTACCCAGATTTCCAGGTCTTTGCAGTACATTTACCAAGCTAAGATGGAACTCCCTTTCCACAGCTCTCGGTGCATAGGTCTAGATTAGAGCTAGGTGGAAGAAGAGTGCAGAATTAGAATTACAAAGCTCTCCAAATTCAGGTTAAGACAAGGGCATGGGACATGCTTACGGGGCTCTTAAGGACATGCTTGCCCATCTCAGTAAGGGAGAGGAGGGAGGAGAGGGGTTTCCTTAGTGGCCACCAGCCTGCTTTTGCCTTCGGATCCTGGGAAGGCACACAGGAAGCTTACTAGGGATTGTGTCACTTGATCTTGTGGGTCTGCTGCACAAACTGGGTGACCTGAGGGGAACTCATGCCCATCTGGTATAGAGCCTCCCTGTGGGCTCCAGTTTGCACCCCAGTTCCCTACCCAAATCCATCTTCTTGCCCCAGGAGCTGGGTCTGCTCATTTCAGGCACAACAGAAACAACAAATCCATGAACCGTGAGCCTGCACCCATAACACAGCAAATTCTAACCCCTCAGATATGTCCCGTTCTTTGTATCAGCAAGAGTGATTTTTCTCATCAAACTCTGACTGATACTAAATAAGTTTATGTCACCAAGGATACAGTAAAGGAATGCTTTCTTTCTTGTTTTGGGATGATACTTCTGCACACTTGTGGCAAGAGAGATGTCAAATTCTGGTGTTCCTCAGTCATCTGCTGTCCCGGATTCTAAATTATGTTGAATCACTTCCTCTGCAATTATTCATCTTTGAAAGATCTTATAAGATCTTCTGGGTCTATATTTTCAAGCTGACTGTATAACACAATCAACTACATAGGTTCCCACAGTGGTGCCTGATGTGTTCAAGGGGATATTTAATTAACCAAACTGCCTAAGGAATTTTTCACAAGGTATTAACCTTATTATTTTCCAGTAAAATATGATTTTCTGGGAAAAGAACCTAATAGCAGTCCAAACATCTGTCATTTTATTAACTTGACCACATAATCTAATAATTTTTAGCCCTTTGGAATGAAAATGTTATCCCAGTATTGGATGATTAGTTTTGATGTAGGAGGCTAACGGATATGTCAGAATATCTGATATAATATATCAAAAGCACAGATATTTTTATGGGAAGTAATCAAATATTTTGGTCAATTTGCTATACTTACTTTGTGGCGTCTTTCTAAGAAATCATACACATTGAATTAGTGCAAAGTCCCTAGACAACTTTTTTTTTGTTTTTATCTTACATATTTGTTAAAGAGGTTATAGTTCTCAAGAACTGATTCATTACATAATATGATTTCTGAAACTGGTGATATAATTTCCCAACTGTTTTTAGGAAATGTATGTTTAAACTGTCATCTTATATCTTGACATTCACAAGCTTAATGATTGAAAATGTTTTATAAAACTTATTGGAGAAAAAATTAATACTTAGTACCTCATCAATCAACATGCCCTTCCTTGTTCAATTACAGGAACCCCTTCAGAGGAACTATAGGTCAGATTTTCTCTGTTTCAGTCTAGCTCTATCTAAATTTAAATGCAATGCATAAGACAACATGAGGATTTTACCCAAAATACCTTGTTTTTCCAAATATGAGAAACCAAATAGATAAGATTATTTATATAGAGGAGTATTGGGACACTACATTTGGGCCACCTGGTACTTCTTGAGTTCCTGTTTAACTGCAGTGAAAATTCAAGAGGACATGGAAGGAGAGTGCAGGGTATGAATATAGACGATATGACTATTGGCCGTGCAGCTTCACCGAGGCAAAGATAATTGCTGGCCGAAGCTTATTCTTTCTTGTGACTATACTTGAACTACTTTTAAATACACTCTTGTGGTATCAGCTGCATTTTTAGCTTTAAAAATACTGAACAAAACATTTATTTCAGCACAGTGTTTTCCTCTCCTGCTTCCAAAATACTAAAAAAGTGGTCAAATAAAATCCATCATTAAAATACCAATCATTTTTAACAGGTCATATAAATGACTGATTCTATTAAGTAGTGAATCAATAAAGTAGAATCTCCTTCAGTGCCATGGGGATTATATAATGGACCTTCCATTTTCATCAATAACTGAGTAGCTCTGTGTTAGTAAAAACTTCATATTTCTCACCACAGCCTATTTTCTCAGTAAGTAGAGGAGATCCAAATCTTGAGCTGATTCACTCACTGTGTAAAGGAAGGTATGAACACTAAGGCAGACCTCCCCAAATAATAAGGGTAGGGCTCACCAAGAGCATGAGTAACTCAAAATCGGACTTGCATTTCTTCCTCGGGTTGTGCATTCATTTTTTCATCTCACTTCACAAGAATGCTATGTTCTTAGTAAATTAAAATTTTTCTTTATATCATAAGGGAATGGCATGCCATTTTCTTTTCTTCTTCCATTTTATTCGGCCATTCGTCTTCCTTATATGCCACAGGCAGATGATAAAGTTGACAGATATTTTTGTAAAGATAAATGACTCATAAAAACTAGTCGTAGTAACTTCTAGTGGAATTATTCATTTCTAATTGTTCCATAAATATTTGTTTTAAAAGCTTTATTATCCATTTTGAATTGACTTAAACCTTGATCAAAATTCAATTTGATGTGCACATATGTGTGTGTATAGGGGGTATTTCTTTATTTCAAGCCTTTCTCATTGATCTGACATATACAAATCACTGTCATGATTTTTTGTAATTTTATATTCAGCCTTGATATTAAGTCATATAAATTTTTCAAATTATTTTTTCAGTGTTCTTTTGATATCATGGATCTTCTGAATTTTATATGAATTTAGAATAATCTTACTTATGTCTTCAAAAATATGTAAGAATTTTGAAGAGAGTTTCAATCTATATTTTTTAACTGAGCAACTTGGTTGCAATACCCAAAAATATTGTGTATCTTTCCATTTACTTAATTAAGTAATCTTTAATACCGTTCATCAAAGTCTTGTAAATTCAATGTAAAGATTACTTTTGCATTTTATTAGATTTATTTCTACTTACGTGATTTTTATGTTATTCTAATTCAAATTGCTTCATATTATATTAAGCTGATTACGGCTATTATATAGAAAGGTATGTTGTCCCGCTGGCCAGATAGCTCAGGGAACTAAAGTGCCTATTTAGGCAGGCTCAGTG